>JARPMJ010005048.1:0-67415 GCA_033366665.1 Phoxinus dragarum
GGTGGAGTGATTGAGGGTCTCATAAGAGCCGGTGGAGTGATGGAGGGTCACATAAGGGCCGGTGGTGTGATGGAGGGTCTCGTAAGGGCCAGTGGAGTGATGGAGGGACTCATAAAGGCCGGTGGAGTGATGGAGGGTCTCGTAAGGGCCGGTGGAGTGATGGAGGGACTCATAAGGGCCGGTGGAGTGATGGAGGGTCTCGTAAGGGCCGGTGGAGTGATGGAGGGACTCGTAAGGGCCGGTGGAGTGATGGAGGGTCTCATAAGGGCCAGTGGAGTGATGGAGGGACTCATAAGGGCCGGTGGAGTGATGGAGGGACTCATAAGGGCCGGTGGAGTGATGGAGGGTCTCATAAGGGCCGGTGGAGTGATGGAGGGACTCATAAGGGCCGGTGGAGTGATGGAGGGACTCATAAGGGCCGGTGGAGTGATGGAGGACTCATAAGGGCCGGTGGAGTGATGGAGGGACTCGTAAGGGCCGGTGGAGTGATGGAGGGACTCATAAGGGCCGGTGGAGTGATGGAGGGACTCGTAAGGGCCGGTGGAGTGATGGAGGGTCTCATAAGGGCCGGTGGAGTGATGGAGGGACTCATAAGGGCCGGTGGAGTGATGGAGGGACTCATAAGGGCCGGTGGAGTGATGGAGGGTCTCGTAAGGGCCGGTGGAGTGATGGAGGGTCTCGTAAGGGCCGGTGTATGCGGTTTCGAACGCAGCCTTCATGTTTATTAATAAACAATTAAAATGTCTCCTTGCTATATTTGACATATTCATAATCATTGCTTTCGCCGGTGCTTTGTGACAGCTTTTAGGTGCTTTATCGGCAGCGCCGCCGCCACCCGTCACCACTGCATCAAAAACATGATTGCGTGAAGAAAACATGAAAAATACCACCTAAACATCACCTAGAAAGAAAACACAGAACAAATAGAGTAGCCTAATGCGAATACGTCCATGTTGCGAATATGCAGTCTTCTTCATGCCTCTCACGGCACTCCAGTAAAAATAAATCGCTATACAAATATATTAGACGCAGCCATTTAGTCTTTATTTACAAACTTGGACACCACACGCGGCTATTGACTGACCACGAACAGTAACTTAGCCTACTTGCATTTTTTTTTTGAACAATTAAAACTAAAAGTGTGTTGTAACGCAAGCGTTAGGCTACTGAACATGTACCGAGTAAAATATTACTGTGATGTAATGTATTAGAGTGACGGCTCATTAGAGGACGAAGAAAGAGTGGAAGCCCTCCAAAGGAACCGGAGCTGTTACCAAGGTTTGTATTTATAAAGTTGTTTCAACGTTATTATATTACGACCGGGTTTGCACTTTATGACAAACCACAGCACAGTGATTTCTGGCTTCTTCATACTTCCTCTTCTTCTAAGCAGATTTACCCTCCGTCGGCTCTTGTCCTAAACAATATCTGCGTCTTTTTCTGCTGCTTCTCATTCAAGTTAGTGACGAAACGCGCACTGTAGCGCTGTGTGTTCGCTGTCGGCTACGCTAGAAACATGACGTCACAATATGTCGATCTTCATAGAAGGGGGTGCCCGCGCTTATGTAGATATAAATGACTCATTCTAAGGTAATACAAACATAACGGTTCATTAAGTAAGGACTTTATACACCACATATGAGACGTAGACATGAGTGCAAGTCCTGGCTCTCTACACCTCTACTGAGCTGAGGTATGGAGATCCCACGTAGCATTTATTCCATTGTGCAAAATAGTGGTTTCGTGGACAGTGGAATTCTGGGATGAAACTTGGTGCTACGGACTCTGGGCGGCCTGCTGAGTGCAGTAAAATAGCTTTTATCATGACATGACTGAGGATGAAGGCAGAACTGCATTGGGGGGGCTCCTCGAACCCTCCCGGGTCAGTCGGTCACTCGGGGAGGGTCGGCTCGTGGCGTCGGCCAACCAACGTCCGCTAACCCACGTCCTGTTGACCGTTTGGAAGTTTTCTGAAGTTCGGGACTAGCTAGAGTTAGTAAATATCGGGAGTTTCCGCTTACAGCGTTCAGCGCACCTCCACACATGCAGATTATTATCACTGTTTAATGGCTGCCAATTGATTAAAACAGTGAATGATGATCTCTGTATTAATTATCTTGAGCCTGCTGAAATGTTCCTATAAATATATTTTCTTTCCAACTGTGCATTCTGAATAATAAAGAGCTAAATATATTTATCCACTAAGCTGCAGCCGTTGTCATAGACCGCTCTTCATCAGTGTCTCGCTCTGGTCGTCAAAGAACTCCCTCTCCTGAATTACTGAACTACATCTCCCAGCTGTCCCATTGTCAGTCGGAGCCTCTCTCCTAATCACCTGAACAGGTGCAGCCACTTCTCTCCTCTATGTAAGCTGCTCTCTCTCTGTGCTCGACGCCAGGTCTTGCATCTGCCACGGTCAAGCTACTCTGAGTATTCTACGTTCCCTGGATTTCCCTGGTTTATCGATCCTTGCCTTCCTGGTCTCTGAGTGTCTGCTGCCTGCCCCGACCCTAGCCTGGTATCGCTGCTGAGTTTGGATTGCCCCTTAACCCTGCTCTTCACTGTTTCTCTCTGTGCTTTTTCTGTTTAATAAAATCACTGCAAATGGATTCGCACGACTCTGCCTCTTCGTTACAGCCGTCCTATAGGCTCGTCTTCTCATGAACAGTGTTTTCTCTTTCTGACATGTCATACCTGTTGGGTTTACATGTTTAAATGAAATTGAGTATTAAAAGGATTGCTTGTGTGCGCTGGTGTTTAATCCAGTCTTTTAAGATGTGGTGCCCGAGGTGTCTGTACCCATGTTAAACAGGCTAGGCTATTTAATCAATAACGCACACAGCGTAGAGGAGAATCACAGTCAACTACTTTGAATATTATAGCATTTTGGGCACAAACATATAAATAGTGAAAAGATTGACATTGAAAAAGGACACAGAATGGTTAAAATATTTAATCCCAATAAACAAATGTTGGTGGTTCGCACTGATGTTATTCCTCTGTTCTCACACACTCACTAGTTTAGACGAACACTGACATCTCATTGACCACAGTACATTGAAAGTAAACATAACCAGAAATAAGTGAGGCGTACTATATCATTCAAATATTATAAAGTTGTTGTTGTTGATAAAATCCGCATTAGGCCTATATTTAATTTGAGTAGTTATTTTTAACCTTAATAATACCAGATGACAGGGCTCTCTGTAGCCTATGTTTACATTAGGTGAGATTTTCGTTTTGAATAGTCTAATTTTAGCGTAGGCACGTCACGTTATTCACGCCAAATCCAATTTTGAAATATATTTATTTCTCAAAATTACAAACCACATTTGACATCGTATAGGCTATAAAAAAAATTTTCGAACAATTTTATGAATAAAGTTGGAAAATAAAAAACATGCTGAAAAATAAAAAACTTTATTTCAAGTCATATAATTTTAAATTCTCTGCCATGAACCAACCCCGGGAGAGGACCTGCCTTCTGAGGTAAGAATGCATACAGTGCGTCTTTTGATAGGTGAATAAAAATAAACACTCCAGCACTGTTATTAATGCCTAATGTCCGAATAAGTCCAGCCCTGTTTATACTAAGAGAGGAACATCCAGTATTTTTATGTAAACTTTTATGTAATGTAGCGATGTCCGAATAGCGAACAATTTGTTTTCCAATCGGTTCATTTGAATTGAATCAAAGTCGTGCGGCTTTTGAAATCTACTCGCATAAAACTCCAACTGAGGAGGGATAAATTTAAGAATTATAAACAACCACAATATTTGACACAACCTAATCAACAACATAGCGTGAACAGAATACTTTGAAACTAATACTTTTTAAACAGTTCATTGTTTGAACGAATCGATAACGGATGAATCTGATTCCCCAATGCTGCTGAAGAGTAGAAGTGGTCTGCAGATTTCATGCTTTTCCCCCTGTCTCCCTCCTGACTCAGGTGGTGGAGAGAATCAGGGAGGAAGGATGCTCAGTGCTACTAGTAGCGCCGCTCTGGTTGAATCAACCCTGGTTCCCAGCTGTGATGCAGTTAGCCAGCACTGCCCCGTGGGCCAGTGCCTCTGAGGAGGGATCTCCTTTCTCAAGCAAATGGTTCGATTTGGCATCCCCACCCGGAACTATGGTCCCTTCACGTGTGGGCCATCAACGGGTATCCGCTGACCTCCCACAGGGAGTGAGCACTGACATTTTTCAAGATATGTTGCTTTTAGTTAAAACATGTTCAGTTAATAATTTTATTTTCTAAGGCACGTTTATAAAGCTAATTAAATGTCCTAATTGAACTAAGGCCTGAACCTGGCTTAATCTAAGGGTGTATTCACACCAGGAAAGTCCGATAGTTCACTTGCTTTGGTCCGGACCAAATATATATATTTTTTTTATGTTGTTTGGTACGGTTTGCTTTCACACTGCTCTTTTTGCTAGTGAACCAAAATTTGTAAACAAAACCACACGTGTGCTAAGGTCGTCCATTCATTGGACAAGGATTATCAAGTAGGGAAATTAGGAAGTGCAAAAAAAAGCTATTGTATATACTGCTAACAAGTGCTGTCAACGTTAACGCTTGCGATTAAGTTAGACCAGTTTAACGTAAATTAGCGCAGCCCCCCCCCCACACACACACCAACCCACCATCCTTGTATTGTAACTATCGTTACATTATATGAACTCGCTCGTATTCATGCAAATGCTTTTAAAGCATTTATGCGCGATTAGACTAAAGAGAACGTATATCATTTCATGTGTATTTTGAATTATTGTAAAGCAACCCTGAGTCCTCAGAGAGGAGCAAAATAAAATAAACATATACATAATACAAGAGTATTAATAATATATAGTATACATATGTATTAGAATAATCTGTCAATGCGGAGTCATGTAGAAGTTACGCAGCATTTACATAAATTTAGAATTGATGGAGTTAATAATTTGAAAGTCAGATGAAATATCCTTCAACGTGATACATTATTAAGTGGATAGGGCTGTGGCCATCGTCAAACTGTAAATGGATCAATGAGCATATGAAAGCATTGAAAATGTAAAACAATGTTTGAAGTAATTTATATAATAGCCAGGCTATATTATAATATAATATAGCTTTAGAAATGGTAAACGTGGTATAGATAAATAAATAAAATTGCAAAAAACTACATGATATAAGGCATGAACATATTTTCTCATACACTGTTAGACCTTACCGGGTTTTTTTTTACAGTAAAATACAAATGTTACTGGCAACGGCTCTTGGTCGCCTTTACTTTTTTTAAAGTATGTTTTCCCACTCATAGTCAGGTCCGAATCTTCAAGATTCTGTAACCCTGTAGGCATTTTTGAGGAAAAGTTGTTATACCGCATTTTTAGAAAGTTCAATGTCTCCTGAATAAGGATCCACCGTATAACATTGCAATAAGGGTCCCATTTTCTTGTAATTGTTATCGAAACAAGTGCATTATTCACAGCCGAAACACTACAGGTGGATAGGGTACATTTTTTAAGTTATATATATCACCATAAAACTTTTCCAGTTTTTCACTTACATAGAGACAAACGTTTTTTGTATTACAAGTTTTCTGAAATGTCATGTTTACATATGCAAATGAGGCATTATCTATTTAAATATGCTATTTAAATATGCGCTAAAACCAAAACTTTTATATCGGAATTGAAATCCACAGATTTGAATAGACAAAGTGTTGTGAAATGAACAGTTGTGCTTTGTATTGTTGTGTATTTTCTTTGCACTGATCTGAAGGAATACAAGTTAAGGAATTGCATTCCAGCAAATGTTGCCCTATTTCATGCGGTATAACCACAACAACTATGCTTGGTGGGGGACATTCTAACTGAACGAGATGCACCAACTTCCACAGCCTATGAAGGAGGAGTTTGAGGCTGGGAACTTTGTAGTCAAGCGCTCTTTACATCGCTTCAACCAAGTGGATCCCGATCAGTCAGGAGTGGCTAGGCTGTATTGGAAAAAAGGGAGGAGGAATTGTTGGTATCAACAAAGACATCTTCAGCTCTTGGCAGATGGGCTCAGTCTTTCAACTTCCGATCCCATCTTGCCCATGACACAAAAGTTGCCTTTGGTCTGGATACAGATAATGACTTTGCCACCCAGGAAATTGAAGATGAGCTGTTGACAGCTACACAGAAAGGGCAAAGTCAACTGGATACATTTGTAGAGGAGAGGCACTTGCCATCTGAGGGGAGAAGAGTCACTTTCAGGGACAAACTGAAAAATAACAAGTATTTGACTTTTGCTTCCCTGTTTAAAGTTCAACAGTCAGACCCAATCACTGGGAAGGCAAAAACTGTCAAGGCAGACAGAAACATTCTACAGCACCTCATTGCTGCATATGAGGCAAGACGCCCAGTCAACCTCAAAAGCATTATGATGCATGAACTATTGGTTGTACCTCTGTCCTTGGCAGAAGTTAATGGGCAGCTTCGTTCAGGTTCAAAGGCGATACTTGCTAAGGTCTTGACTGCTGACATTCCATGTCCCAACCACCTTGTGCCACAGACCTACAAGACGAATCAATGCTTATCGTTGATGGTCAAGCTTTGGTCATTGCTATTGGGAAGCCACAAGAAGCAAAGACTTTTGGAGACCTGGCAGACACCTTTGTGGAAACTGTTCTCCGAAGTGAAGCACAGTTCCAGCGAATTGATGTTTGATCGCTACCACACACACTCAATCAAGAGTGGAACACGTAAAAGCCGTGGAAGAGGCTTGGTGGCAATCAGAAGACCAGTTGAGGGCAGAGATTTACCTCTTCCCACAAAATGGGAGAGCTTTATCGCTTACGAGGACAACAAGGTAGACCTTGCTCACTTTCTATCACAACAGCTGATTGTGAGAGCACCAGACACCAAGATTATAGATGGTTGAAGCATCTAATACAACCCTTAACACTGACAGCTTGGAAGCTAAACATGAAGAAGCAGACACAAGAATTATCCTTCACTGCATCAGAAGCAAAGCATCGAAAATTGTTGTCGCTTCAAGAGACACCGACATCTTGGTACTGCTGATTGCCCACTTCCACATGATGCCATGCCAAAAGATCTGGATGAAGACAGGTACAGTAAAGGAGAGAAAGTATGTCCCTGTTCATGCTGTAGTGGAACAACTGCAGATGGAGCCACAGGTCCTCAAGCTACTTCCTGGTTTTCATGCTCTCACTGGGAGTGACTCAACGTCATACATTGTAGGACATTCAAAGAAGACATGCTGGGAAGTTTTCATAGAGTGTTCACATCTACTAACGGGGCTTGGCGAAGGTCCTGAACTGAGTGACCACACCATTCAGAATGCAGAACAGTTTTTCTGCAAACTCTATTGTGTAAAGGATGCTGATAACATCAATGAAGTTTGAGCAAGCATGTTTGTCAAGGGCATGACAATAGAAAGACTGCCCTCGACTACCACATTCAGCGCTCTCACTTCCAGGCTTTGGTCTGGCGGCAGGCCCACTTGCAGTAGCCAGTTCTGCCACCCCCTGAAACCATGGGATGGAAGACAGAGGGGAATTCCCTTATTCCTCAACTCATGTCACTACCCCCAGTTCCAGATGCCCGTGAGGAGTTAATCACCTGTGCCTGCACCACTGGGTGCAAGACAGCCCGATGCGGCTGCAAGCCTAATCCATGCACTGCATCAAGCAAATGCAGAAAGTCCAATGATACTTGTATGAACAAATAACTTTTGGAATATCTGTGATCACAGTATTGTTGCTTGATTTTGTTGAAATTTCAGAGTTCCAGCAGCCATTTAAACATTAAAGGGGTCATGACATGGGTTTTTTAATTTTATTATTATGTTCCCTTAGGTGCAATTATAGTATTACTATAGTTTTTTTTACAAAAAACTTTTAAAATGTAGTGATTTATGACCTTTTCCCACCCTGTTTCTCATCCTCTGATTCAAACAGTCTGTTTTGGGGGTGTTTCCCCTTTAAGAGTTCAGTGTTAACGCCCACTGTTATGATTGGCTAACGTCAGTGCCTATGCATCAATTATTAACGCCCCCAGCCAGAACATTTGCGGATTCGGTGTATTTAAAAAGTAGTTTAAAGTTTTAAATACATTACTTACAGTTTGCGTCGTCGTTGTTGAGCCCAGAATAGTCGGCACGGACTTATCTTTGAGCAACAGTTTTCTGGCAAAGCCAGCATCATATTGGGATTTTTTTCCTCAAAACAGTCATCCTTCAAATGTATAGAACAAACGCTTAAACTAACACTGCCGTGACTGAGACGTCCGCAAAAAATAAAGTGCATCCATTTTTCCCCGACGACTGGATCTTTCGCAGCGTATTCAAAGATGTTGTTTGTCCACAGCCAGGAACAGTACATCTGCGTGGCATCGTAATTTCTCTGTACACAGACCCACTCGCTGTCCGTCGACTGAACACTTGTGAGGCGCGCGGCGCGACAATGATACAAAATGAGCGTAGTTGCCTTGCGCTAAAAGCGTAGTTGTCTTGTGCTGGAGGCGGTCATATGCAAACGCTGGTACGTCACTTCGCACCGTGACGTCACTTCTTACCATGGATCCAGAACGAGCTGTATTTAGAGCTTGATTAAATAAATGATTCGTTTATAATGGGGAGGACGTCTTAAGCTATGAAACTTGCAGGACGTTTTAATGGTACAAAGACCTCTTATATACCAAAAGATCAAGGCAAATTTGGTTTCTCATGTCATGACCCTTTTAAAAACTGTCCCTTTCATGTTAATGTTTTTTCATTGTTTAATTTTTTTAATATTCGGAGAATGCACAGTTTAGTTCTAATGTTTAATGTTTAAACTGCAATAAATTCATTAAAACGTTTTTTTTTTTTTTTTTGGCAGCCATTTTGTTTTTATTGTTTATGCCAAAACAGTGATGTTTACAACTTGTTATATGGCAGAAATGGATTCAGCACCTAAAAATCATATAGAAACAACACTTGAAGTACTTTTCCTCAAAAATGCCTACTGCATCTTATCCAGGGCTATTTATCTATTTTGGGACTTGACTATCACACATTATGAAAAATATGAACAATCTTATAATTAGTCCAGTTTTAACACTGCAAAATATGACACATCAGGACATGCATACAAAACACTTCAACAATCATATTTCTGGATACTCAAATTTGGTTAAAACCTTTGTAGACATAGCTTGCATGACAGCATTATAAAAACACACAAAAGTGAAACCCCATTGCCTTATATCTACTGCTTTTCTTATTGTTGTGCGGTTTATAGGGTGAGTGATATTTCTTATTTACAGAAGTTGTGCAAATATTACAATAAATTTTAATTTAATTTATTTATTTGCAATTTAATAAATGTAACTGTCTGCTGCTTGCTCCCTGAAACAAGTATTAATTGTTGTGGATTGTGGATAACTGTGAATGAATCTACATAAAAATACACGTTAATCCAACAAAATTCTCCAAAATGTCACAGCTACATGTTTAACAAAGTTTTCTGGATAAATTTTTTTTATGTTGAACGGATCTAAATAGATCTAAATAGTTGTTTGTTTGGTATTTTGTATGTTCTTTAAGCAATAAAAAAAAGAAAAAAAAAGATCTAGTTTGCGCATGCGTGATGAAGAACATCGCGCCAAATGCACGGGGTTTCCCTTCTCCATTTTGTGTCAGCTCCTCATTTGATCGGTGGCATCATGTTGGAGTTCGCTCATCCTGACTCTGAGGATTTAATATTGCCCTACGGCTGTAGGTGAGTATTAATATTACTTTGAATTTATTAACGCATGACTCGTATATTTCCGAGCTGACAGTGTGTTATTCAGTGTTGATTTCGTTGACGAACAATTTTCGTCACCGACATTTTTCCCACAGACGAAAACGAGACGATAACTAAATAAAAAAAAAAGTTTGAATGGAAACAACTTTGACGAAAATCTATTGAAATTTTCGTTTACGAATAAAAACGACGAAAATGTTAGATATGGACGATTTGGGAAGACATCTAGTCAGAATATGTCCTGGTTTGTGTGGTAACGTTAGATGCTTGTGGGCAGGGCATTGATGCATGCCTCATAAAACGTTAAAAAATTATGTTTAACGTCTGGGAGAAAGAGAAGAGCAGACATATGGATAGATCTGAATAAGAGTGATTACGCAAAAGAAACTCTAACGTTATTCGGTAACGGACGGTTTTCTGCGAGCACACCCGAAGCTGCAGCCGTGCACTTAAGCTAACGTTAACTTATACAGCGCCCTCTTTCGCGTTTGAATAGACAAATACACACAATATTATGTCTGTAACGTTATTATGTCCGTTTTTGGAGAGCAAGTGTAATATAGTGAGTTTAAGCTGTTTATGTTTATTTCTTCGATTATATACCCAGATAGCAGATCGATGTCGATTCAACGTTGATTTTTAGTTGTAAAGGTTAGTATCAATCATCAATCAAATTTCAACGTTGAATCAACTTCAGAACGTTATTACACCGAAAATAAAACATCGATTCAACATTGAAATGCGGTTGAATGGCGTGTCTGACGTTGATTCAACGTTAATTCGATGAGCAAAACGATGTTGTTTCAATGTCACGAGAAACGTTGTTTCCACATTGATTCGATGTCAGTTTGCTATCTGGGTATATATTAGTAAAATGTTATTTTTTTTCTATTACTTTAAATACTGCTAAATCTCTTATTTGTGCTTTATGTTTAAAAAGGAATGTGTGTTATGCACATTAATTCATTTAATTATTTTCGCTTGGCATACCAGCGTGATGACGTCATCGCACGCATCGCATAGTAACCCGTGACTGAGTTAGTGATGCTTCATTCGTAGTAAATGCAGAGACGAGAAGTCATCACAAATGCGTTCTTCTCTTCATTGTCTTCTTACTTACAGGTAATGGCAAAGTATGATGAGAAACACACTCCAGATTTAAGCATAAACACTGTTAATAATATATATGAGTTGTGTGCCTGTTTAACGCAGTTGTTTTGCTATATGAATAGTGCGTCATGAGTTTGTCATGTTGAGCACATGGTTAGCATTAGGGCTGGGCGATATATCGCATGACAATGTTAGGCGCATCTCGTAGGTAAAGCCGGTTCCTTGATTAGTAGTAAATCACCATCACCTGCTTTCAGATGTAGTGGCATTTACTACACAGAGCCGTAGTTAACTGACAAGCTGAGCAATATCGCATAAGTATCGCGGACGTATCGCCTGCGATAATTAATGCGATATGGCTCAGCTTGTCAGTTAACTACGGCTCTGTGTAGTACAGGGGTCCTCAACTCTGGAGCGCGAGATCCACTTTCCTGCAGAGTTTAGCTCCTACCCTGATCAAACACGCCTGAACAAGCTAATCAAGCTCTTCATGATTACTACAACGTTACAGGTACACAACAAAATCCCCAGTGTCAAATCAACATTTCTCAGAGTACATATTGTCCCATTCTACAGAGTGTTAAAAGTGTTAAAGTTAATGAGATAATTAAGTGATTAATTAAGAGATGATTGAGCATTAGGGATGAACCAGTAAAGATTTGATTTCTGCCATGCTTGTATAGGCCTACAGAAGTTATTTTTTGAGAATTAGCCTAACAGAGGTTTAAATGTTGATATTTTATTGATAAATAAATATTTATGATATAAAATTATATAAAAATATAATGCCACCATTATAGAGATCAGTGTTTGCTTTAGTTGGGCTGTTGACCCGTCACTCACTATGATAGATTTTATTCTGCAACATCATATCTAATGATTTAAAAACAATCAAATCAGACTATGATAACATATCATTGGAACCTGAACTTATTGAATGTAAAATCACTAATCAGTGTTTTGTCATTAAAACATTTGAGGGGTTTGCCTTGTCTACCCTGTGAAACTACATCCATTATTTATCGTGTGGAATTTTAAAACTGGTAAGTGCATACAAGATATTATTCTGCAGTTTCTACCGAACTCACATACAGCAAAAATCAGCATACATATCTCAACAATGGTGACAATAAACAAAAAGTTTCATGCTGCAATGCATGCTGGGTATCATAATTTGAAAAAAAATCCCAGCATGCACTGCAGTATGGATAATTATTGTCACCACTGTTGAGGATTGTATGGTAAGTGTTGATGTCTAAGTGTATATTTTCAGGAGATATACATGTGTATTTTTACCAATGACTATTGTTTATTAAGGTATTTTTATTTTTACAAATTTAGTATACTTGTACCTCACTCAATAACCAAAATAAAATATTACTTTTGTGACAAATGACCATTAACAAATATCTCATTATGAGTTTCATTCAAGCGTCTTGCACGCACAAAGTCATATTTGTATTTTGAACTTTTTGATCAGCAAAGCTCAAGTGTTTATCGTGAAACTCTATGGCAAATGCTTAAAGAAGCTTGCTTAGGAAATCAAATGGGTCACGAGACCAACTAAAGCAAACATTGACCACCATAATGGTAGCATACTTTTTGATCACTTAAACATCAACTCTCAACAATCAACTTGTGACAAAAATAAAGTCAATCTGGTTAGTAATAAGTGAAGCTGGTAATGCTGTTTGTGGAGTTGTTTATTCCTCTGCTGAGATCTTCACAGATTTAATGTTTTCTTCATTTGATTTCAACTAAGGGTGTGGTTGAAGTCAGTTGTAGTTCTTGTATTAATCATTAAGAGTATTAATCATGAAGAGCTTGATTAGCTTGTTCAGGTGTGTTTGATTAGGGTTGGAGCTAAACTCTGCAGGAAAGTGGATCTCGTGGTCCAGAGTTGAGGACTCCTGGTAGTAAATGCCGCTACATCTGAAAGCAGGTGATGGCGATTTAATACTAATCAAGGAACCGGCTTTACTGATTAGATGCGCCTAACAATGTCATGCGATATATCGCCCAGCCCTAGTTAGCATAAATGCTCCGCGATTAGCGCGAAAGTCCGCCACATAACTGGTTAAAGTATAAATACTATTCGAATCTATAAGGGATAATATTGTTTAGTGTTATAAATTATTCTTAGTTTACTTTACATACGTGGTTGTTAATCGGCGGTGATGTCTGTAAACTGTGTAATGCGTTACATTTGAGTGAATGTAGTTGAGTGAATTTCACGTGTCTCGTCATTCAATGTAATACATCAGACAACGAATTTGTATGTGTTCTAAACTGAGAATAGAGAGTGGATTCTTAATTTATTTTACAATCCTTACTGTCTTTATTCTTTCATTAGTGCTTGAATTAGAATATTACTTTTAAGAGAATCGTGTGATCTTAATCTTTTTCCTCTTTGTTGTTAGGAATTCACCTTTAAGAAGACTGGTTTGGCCAAGTTTCCTTTTCAGGGAATTCAGGGATGTAGACATCTCCATGGATGGGGTTAGAACAGCTAGAAGCAGAGAGAGAGAGAATAACAGACCTGCTCGTTATTTCCCCAGAGAAAGAGAAAACTCACAGGTTAGACTCAACACACATAGAAATGCACAGAGGAAAGAGTACATCCCAGCCCAGCCGGAGCTTAGAAACACTATAAAATCATTCTTTGACATCATTAAACTGGTACATCATCTCAATAAAGTCACCACAAAAGTTAACGACAATCGACCAGTTACTTTTCGTAGACTCACGCAGCTCCTTATTGATACCATCAGGCCAGCTTTCCCTGGACAGGAAGTCCAAACGATATTGGAGGGAAACGCCCTGAATTGGTCCTATAACGCGCAGCATATCCTTGAAGAGCACTATGAAACTTTGATAGAAGAAGCAGTACAGAATATTCGCAAACAAAACAATCACACTGAGTGGCTTAAGGCTTTCGAGATAGCAACCGGCTGGGCTGAGAAGAACTATGTTTCACGTATATCGAGAGAGTCGATCGAACAGGCGCAGGCATTGATTCTGGCGGAAATACCAGGCACTTCAGTTGCACCGACCACAATGCCCACACACAGACCATCGTATGCGGAAGCAGTGACACGAGATAGACACACATCTACAACCAATGTGACCACTGCTACCGTACACACTTCAATTGTGGCGCCACCGCCAGTGACTCGTATCGTGACCTCTGAAACCCCTTTAGTTAGTGCTACTACAAGACACATTGAGATACAGACATCACCCCAATAATGGTGACCACCTCCTCTCCAATCAGGAGGGAGTGGTCTTTCGAAGAGGAAGCCCCCCCGGTGGGTCTTCACAGATTGCTCCAACCCATACAGGTCGTTGAGCTCGCGCCTCTAGAACAGCATCCTCATAAAAGGACACGTAAGGTCTTGCATTGCACCCCGTCGCCTCTCAGACCCCTGGATACTCCACCCCCGACCGCTTGTGTCCCAGAAACACGTCTGGGCTCTGCACAGCAACCGTTGGGGCCTCCAGTGAGTCTGCAGGCGCCAGTGATTGAGTCTGATTCGCCTCCTCGCCCTCATCAGTTGCCAACGTCCCCTCAGGGCAGTGAGCTTCTTTTCTCCGACCACTCCGAACCGCACGGCAAAATGCCTTCACCGCTCTCCATATTTTTAAATGAGATTGAGCGTTTAGATACTTCCAGTAGAACCGCAGAACCAGCAGCAGAGCACCGGGCCTCCACTGCAGTCACTCACCCAGTCCCTAGCAGCGGAAGAGTGAGACTTCAACCCATAACGGTCGTCGCGAACACACCACCTTCACCGCGTGATAGAGAATCTGGTGAAAATTCACCCGTTCTGGGGCAAAAAAGCCCACTAGGTCTTCCAAACAGACACGCGAACACCAAAAAGAAACTATCCGATTGGAATTTAACAATTAGCAATAAATATGTGATAGTGGGTGATTCGAACGTCTCCAGATTTCCAGCTTCGGGCTGCTCTGACTTGCAAATAGAGAGTTACCCGGGAGCTAAATTCCAGCATGCTGTGAACTTGATGGAAAGGGCAACCTTTCGAGTGGTTCCGGAAAAACTGATCTTAGCTTTCGGGCTCAACAATAGACAACAGAGGTACCGAATGACAGCGATCACAGAGATACAAAAAGCGGTTAAAGTGGCGAAGGAAAGATTGCCTGACACTGAGGTCCTCATTCCACTGGTGAACTTTTCCAGAGTCTTGCCCTTAGGGGAACAGGGGATGATGGAGCACTTAAACATCTTCCTTAAGAAACACATGAGTTTTATCCCGACATTGTCATCAGAACTTTTTCACGTCGGTGAAGACGGTTTTCACTGGAGGCCGGCGACGGCAGGGGCCATGCTCCAGCACTGGATGAAGGCTTTAAACTGTCCACCAGCACTAGCCCAATAGGGGGTTCTAATAAACTCATCGTGAACTTGTCTCGTTCATTGATCCTCAGTGATACTCAAAACTCTGTGCTACTTAAGGGTCTCTCTTACATTCCCAGTCCGCAACGTCCCAAAACACAAAAAATTGAGTTAATGGCTGATTTACAAGCGTACCATCGAAGAGTAAAGTTAGAAACATATTTTGAAGGGAAAAAAAGTTCGAAAAAGAAACTGCCATTCACTCAGGCCTCAGACTGGACGCCTCCTCTCTCCAGCCTCCCTAGGGAGATCTCGAAGCTCATAAAAGCTGATCAATACGCGTACAAGAGTCTCAATTGGAGTTTAGTAGAGAAGAACAATCTCACGAGCGAAGAAGCTAGAGCACTAAAAGAATTGCAGAAGAATAGGGACATCGTTATCAAGCCAGCGGACAAGGGGAATGCGGCAGTCATTCTAGATAGAGACCAGTACGTCTGTGAAGGAGAGAGACAACTAGCCATTAGTGAACATTATCGGCCCTTGAAGGAACCGATATATCCTCAGACCGTAAATGAGATTAGAGAGATTTTAGAAGAAATGTGTTCGAAGAAAATTATCAATGGTGCACAGAAGAAATACTTGGTAGGAGATAGTCCTCCAAGAGCTAGAAGGTTTTATTTACTCCCGAAAATCCACAAAGAACCAAAGAGCTGGAGTATACCATTTCAAGTACCACCAGGTAGACCCATTGTCTCTGACTGTAACAGTGAGACATATTTTACAGCAGAGTATCTCGAACACTTTTTAAATCCTCTATCGACCAGACACCCCAGTTATCTCAAGGACACGTACGATTTCATCGAGAAAATTAGCAAGCTGATTGTTCCTCCCAACGCTTTCCTCTTTACTATCGACATTGATAGTCTGTACACTAACATTGACACTACTGTAGGCCTACAAGCCGTACAGAAATTCATGACCAAATACCCTGATCCACACAGACCAGACAAATATATCTTACAACTATTAGAGATTAATCTGACAAAAAATGATTTTGAATTCGACTCCAAATTTTATCTGCAAACAAAAGGCACAGCCATGGGTAAGAAATTTGCCCCCTCATACGCAAATATTTTCATGGCGGACTGGGAGGAATCAGCCCTTAACACTGCTGTCATAAAACCTGATGCGTACTACAGGTTTCTGGACGATATCTGGGGTGTCTGGTCTCACTCAATGGAAGAGTTCATTGCATTCACTGAGCACCTGAACACTCATCAGGCCTCTATAACGATCAAATTCACTGTGCACCCAGAGGAAGTCAACTTTTTGGATGTTGTGTCATATAAGGGACCTAAGTTCACATCTACCGGAAGGTTGGATTTCAGAGTCTATTTTAAAGAAACTGACACACACGCTTTGTTACACAAAAACAGCTTTCACCCGAACCACACATTTCGAGGTATAGTTAAGTCACAGCTACTTCGCTTTAAAAGAATCTGTACCGAACAATCTTCCTTCTTCGATGCTACAAAAACACTCTTTTCAGCTCTCAGAGAACGGGGATACTCTCGCACGTTTCTCAGAAAAACACTCAAAACATTTGATCGTCCTAAACCTCTACTCACAGCTGACACAACTACCAAAGACAAGATAATTCCTCTGGTGACACATTTCTCAAGCCTCAGTATTGAACTCAACCAGGCCATTAAATCTAGTTTTCAAAAATTTCTCGCACCCACCAAGTACTTGCAACATCACAGACCTATTGCTGCTTTCAGACGAAATGAAAACCTACTCGACAGATTGGTACAAAGCAAATTAGCCCCACCGTCTACGAGTAGCCGTGTTGGTAAATGCAAGTATTTCATTCCGCTCAGATGGGTCAAAAATAGATTTAATGGCCAGATTTTCAAGTTGTCTCGTACCCTATCACATGACTGTACCAATTGCGTATATTTGATCTACTGTCTCAAGTGCCAGAAACAGTATGTTGGACAGACCAAGAATGAACTGCGGGTTAGAGTTTACCAGCATGCTCATAACATTGTTCACAAAATTGAAAAACACAGACACTTGGTCAAACACTTCATGCTTCATGGCCTGGAGGCCCTGAGAATTACAGGACTCCAAACGAATCCACTGTGGACCCTCCGGGAACGTTTATGGACGGAGAGGATGTGGATTAAACGTTTGGATGTCCTGTATCCCAGAGGCCTGAATGAGACTTAGATCACTATCCTTTCTCAAGATCTTCCTCTTTACACTTTTTACTCTTCTTATTGGCTACCCTTCTCTTCTCTTCGAAAATTGAATACACTCTTTCCACTAATGCTACACTCACAACCACTCTAAACCCAACCAGTGAGATTTGGTGCTGGATAACCCTACAACTAATAACCCAGACCTGAGCCCTAACCCCAACCGTTGGTACCCTGATCATTATAACCCGACTTATAATAACCCTCATTCCTCTTGGGAGCACTCAACCCTACCATCAGTAGCCCGGGGCCAAATAGCCCTGATTTTTATGGTTGAAGTGCTTCTGAGACCCTATGAGAGACACTATTTTTATTGTTTAAATATTAACATCATTACTCAAATATATGCAGTTAGTAGAGATCAGTCTGGTGTTGGATGGGGGAGTGTGTGTGGGGACGTGTGTCTTTGTGTGTGGGGAAAGTGCTTCGTGCTACTGGGAGCGGTCAGTGGCCGGAAGGACCGTGCATAGCCGGGTTCGGACCCCAGGTCCGGACTTTGGAGTTTTTGTCCCCTAAATATGCCCGCCGCAGAGTCAAGCTGCGAAATGTGGCTTGTCCGCTCTGCGGCACGGTTGTCAAATACCCGGAGAAACATCTGCAGAAAGGATTTGACAGTAAGTCAGTGTTAAAACTGACAAGATGGTGTTTGACCCGTTGTTTTAAATCAGTGTATGATACAGCTGTCTGTTTATTGTTGATTTAACGAATGCAATCATGTGTTTTTTTAATGTTTCAGACCCGCTCGAGGTCAAGGGCAACGACAGCGTTGGAGAAGTCGGTGACCGTGGGGAAACTGAAGCTGCTGTGGGACAGCAAGCCAGCCCTCCCCACGGTCCACGACTTCTCCCAAGCCGAGGCCCCACCTGATGGCTCCTGGGACGAGACCGTGACCCACACCAGAGCCGGTCGGTCTCCCCACAGAGGCTCCGGGGACCCGGCCTCGTCCCAGGAGCCATCAGGTGGGGCCTCGGCTTGGGAGAAGTCGTGTGTGACACATCCGCCTTGTGTGACACCGGTCCAGACGGACAATGACAGGGAGGTCATAAAAATCATGATAAACGGATTCATACCGATGATTTTTATGACCTCCCAGTCATCGTCCGTCTGGACCGGTGTCACAAGGCGGATGTGTCACACACGACTTCTCCCAAGCCGAGGGCCTATCAGTCGGGAGACCGACCAGCTCTGGTGTGGGTCACGGTCTTGCCTCGTGTGACACCGGTCCAGACGGAGGATGACAGGGAGGTCATAAAAATCATCGGTATGAATCCGTTTATCATCAATCCTAATAGTCCCTAAAATTAACTCATGATTATTAATAACTAAATTGATGGTTTGTTTTTCAGAAGAACTCTTTCCCATTTTTGAAGAGCTGGCGGCAGCAGAGGCCACAGCGCTGTGGAGCCCCGACGACCTGGAGGCCGCTATAGGTATGAAACCCCTGTATCATCACACTCCTAATAGTGCTGCAGAAAATCAACAAGTGGTCTACTAAATTGATGGTTTGTTTTTCAGAAGAACAGCCTCCCAGCGTGGCTGAATTGCCACCAGTCGGGGCCACAGCGCTGTGCAGACCTGAAGTGGACATGGGTAAGAGTCATTTATCATCACAATTCCCAATAGTGCTGCAGTTACTCGGTAAGTGATCCACTAAATTGATGTTTTGTTTTTCAGACGATCTCTTCCCCAATTTCCCCATTGATTTTTACACGTTTTGATTCTGACCTTTTTTTTTTAAATAAAGTTTTTTTATAAATTTGACTTTGGGTGTGTGTGTCCATTGTGTTATTTCCAATAAAAATTACAAAGGAGCAGCAACATATGAATTTGTATTAATTTAAAAGGTTTTAGGTTCCAGGGCGGGACACAAGCCTGAGAGGGTGACCCACTGCAAACGGCTTTAAACGCCCGTAACTCGGCGAAGGCGGGTCCTGGACACCAAACGTTTATATACTTAAGAACGGTTCGAGACCTTTCCAGGGAGACCAACCACGGCCTCGAGATACAGAAAGAAATAAACACAATTATCTAAGCGAAAACTCAACTCAGCGGGCACTGAGCTCTGAGGAACCGTCTTCTTGAACTGAAAAGAATGGTAAAAATGTCATGATGTTTGGTGGTGTTTTCGCGGAGATATTAGCCGAAAACCACAGAGCGCGCATCAAAATGGCCGCCGATGACGTCACGACCCCGGGAGAAAATCAATAGTATCTCGGCAACGCAAAGACCCAGAGTGCTCAAACTCGGGTCAGGATGTCCCGCGGGGACCCTCACCCTACAGTTGCAGGCCCCGGGGACGCCCCCTAGTGGTTCGCTGCTCGCTGGGACCCCCGACTTTGAACGGCTGTAACTCGGGGACTCGGGCGAGTTTGGAAAGGCCTCGTCCAGCACTACGATCGATTAGGGTTTGGGGAACATTGAGCGAGCGGCTCTCGAGTTATAAGCCAAAAAAGGTGCGCCAAAAATGTTGGCGTTTTACATTTAAAACTATTATTTCTTGGTCTAAACCTAAAGTAATATTGGCAAACTATATATCATTTGAAAGCTTACAGTATCTAGTTTTGATATTTGGTGTCTGATTTCAAATAAAAATCACAAAGGAACAAAAACATATTAATATGTATTCATTTTTAGTGTTTTTAACTTCCAGGGCCTTTTTTTTTTTATGCACTAAAATGACTGGAAGATGAGTGGATCGTGTCCAGTTGAGTGTGCTTAGTACACTAGAGTTGGTTTAATGCACGTTTTTATTATTTAAAACCAATGAGGCCCCATTAAAAAATGTCATACACTGACAGGGGTCAAAAAGGTAAAACAACTGAACTCTCGTCCGTAAGGAGACGGAAGGTTGTAGGACCCCTGAACTCGGCGAGTTCCAGAGTTTGAGGGCCCTAGCCGCTTTCTAAGCGTTTCCTAACCCTCGTTCATTATTAGACCAGTGACTGGATGGTGAGGTGACTGAAAAATGGTGACTGTGGATTTTTTTTTTTTTTATTCTTGTTGATTGAACCACCTCTACTGTACGAAGCACACTCAACTGAACACATGACACTGATTTTAAAGCCACACTAGCCGCTTTTCTAAGCGTTTCGAGTCCGGACGAGCGTTTGGCTGAAAACGGGCCTGTTTCTCAGTGTCTGCCATTGACCTCAATATAAAAATACTTTTTTAGGCCCGGACCTTTTCGGTATGTCGATCGGGGGGCCCCGATGCAACAGAGTGAGTGTTTTCTTTAAAGTGAATTTCGTTTTGTATTAATTGTATCTTAATTGTAATCAAATTTTCGTTATCATGTGACCTACGACGCGTTATCACAAGTGCAACAACGTAAAAGATTTGAAGACACGTTTAATTCATCTATCTGTAAATATCTTGATATTGATTAAACTTGCTCATTTTATGGTCTTTTTTTATAAACTGCTGCCCATTAATTTTGAGAATACATTTAGGGTTGATTTAAGTTCTTATATTGAACCCTACATATGAGACCCACCGTTAACGATATTATTTATTTTTATTACGAAATCCCTGAATTGTCATCTCTTGAATATGTTGTTAATTTCTTTATTTTATATCCAAACATTTTCATCCACAAGCAAAAGTGTCTTACTGCTGTTTTCCTCTTTTTCTGTCGTTTCATCCCTCAGACCTATAAATAACAAAAAAATGCATTTTTTAAATGTATTATAATTAATTATTTAAGAAAATATATATTAAGATATTCAACTTTTTTCCTATAAAATCTCATATTATGTATGCAAACCCATGATTATATATATATATATATATATACACCTCATAACATCAGTAACTCGACAGCCCTAGAATGGTTTTCCTCAGCGTTTGTAATGTCTGCACAAAGGAGATGTTGGGCATGAAGATTCGCCTTTGGAGAAAACTGTTGATTTTATACGTATCATTAATATTAAAAATCAATATTACCCCAGAATGAATTGCATTGCTATCCCACCCCAAAACATACAATAATAACAACGACAAATACTGACCAATACTTAATTATATTACTTTTTACTGAAAATGATATAATTCAATGAAACAAAAACAAAAAGTAATGTATTTAGGAGGACATAGCTATGCATGAATACACTCTAGATGTGTATATTGTGAACATATCTACATTTTCATTCAATTAATTAATTAAAGCATTCTTAAATTAAATTAATTAATTCATTAATGAGATTTTATTAACTGACAACGATACATATTAATAAATGAGTAAATGAATGAATGAAAGTCACCATCACACAATAAACAAATGCATATACAAGTCAACACATGAAACAAAGCTTTATTCAAACTACAATCATGTATGTAGACTACAGGCGCTGAACCACATCTACTGCCATCTCAACACAACGGTTCCCCTTCTGCGGCTTTATTCTGATGAACCAGTCACCGCCGGAGGTGAGCCGTGCCGGAGGTTGTTGCGTGATGTGTTGTGCTTCACAATCTGAGGTGGAGTGATGGAGGGACTCATAAGGGCCGGTGGAGTGATGGAGGGGACTCATAAGGGCCAGTGGAGTGATGGAGGGTCTCGTAAGGGCCGGTGGAGTGATGGAGGGACTCGTAAGGGCCGGTGGAGTGATGGAGGGACTCGTAAGGGCCGGTGGAGTGATGGAGGGACTCGTAAGGGCCAGTGGAGTGATGGAGGGTCTCGTAAGGGCCGGTGGAGTGATGGAGGGACTCATAAGGGCCGGTGGAGTGATGGAGGGACTCATAAGGGCCAGTGGAGTGATGGAGGGTCTCGTAAGGGCCGGTGGAGTGATGGAGGGACTCGTAAGGGCCGGTGGAGTGATGGAGGGACTCATAAGGGCCGGTGGAGTGATGGAGGGGACTCATAAGGGCCGGTGGAGTGATGGAGGGACTCATAAGGGCCGGTGGAGTGATGGAGGGTCTCGTAAGGGCCGGTGGTGATGGAGGGACTCATAAGGGCCGGTGGTGATGGAGGGACTCGTAAGGGCCAGTGGAGTGATGGAGGGTCTCGTAAGGGCCGGTGGAGTGATGGAGGGACTCGTAAGGGCCGGTGGAGTGATGGAGGGACTCATAAGGGCCAGTGGAGTGATGGAGGGTCTCGTAAGGGCCGGTGGAGTGATGGAGGGACTCGTAAGGGCCGGTGGAGTGATGGAGGGACTCGTAAGGGCCGGTGGAGTGATGGAGGGACTCATAAGGGCCAGTGGAGTGATGGAGGGTCTCGTAAGGGCCGGTGGAGTGATGGAGGGACTCATAAGGGCCGGTGTAGTGATGGAGGGACTCATAAGGGCCGGTGTAGTGATGGAGGGACTCATAAGGGCCGGTGGAGTGATGGAGGGACTCGTAAGGGCCTGTGGAGTGATGGAGGGACTCGTAAGGGCCAGTGGAGTGATGGAGGGACTCATAAGGGCCAGTGGAGTGATGGAGGGACTCATAAGGGCCTGTGGAGTGATGGAGGGACTCGTAAGGGCCGGTGGAGTGATGGAGGGACTCGTAAGGGCCGGTGGAGTGATGGAGGGACTCGTAAGGGCCGGTGGAGTGATGGAGGGACTCATAAGGGCCGGTGGAGTGATGGAGGGGACTCGTAAGGGCCGGTGGAGTGATGGAGGGACTCGTAAGGGCCGGTGGAGTGATGGAGGGACTCATAAGGGCCGGTGGAGTGATGGAGGGACTCGTAAGGGCCGGTGGAGTGATGGAGGGACTCGTAAGGGCAGGTGGAGTGATGGAGGGACTCGTAAGGGCCGGTGGAGTGATGGAGGGACTCGTAAGGGCCGGTGGAGTGATGGAGGGACTCGTAAGGGCCGTGGAGTGATGGAGGGACTCATAAGGGCCAGTGGAGTGATGGAGGGTCTCGTAAGGGCCGGTGGAGTGATGGAGGGACTCATAAGGGCCGGTGGAGTGATGGAGGGACTCATAAGGGCCGGTGGAGTGATGGAGGGACTCGTAAGGGCCGGTGGAGTGATGGAGGGACTCATAAGGGCCTGTGGAGTGATGGAGGGACTCATAAGGGCCAGTGGAGTGATGGAGGGACTCATAAGGGCCGGTGGAGTGATGGAGGGACTTGTAAGGGCCGGTGGAGTGATAGAGGGACTCGTAAGGGCCGGTGGAGTGATGGAGGGACTCATAAGGGCCTGTGGAGTGATGGAGGGACTCATAAGGGCCAGTGGAGTGATGGAGGGACTCATAAGGGCCGGTGGAGTGATGGAGGGACTCATAAGGGCCTGTGGAGTGATGGAGGGACTCGTAAGGGCCGGTGGAGTGATGGAGGGACTCGTAAGGGCCGGTGGAGTGATGGAGGGACTCTTAAGGGCCAGTGGAGTGATGGAGGGACTCATAAGGGCCAGTGGAGTGATGGAGGGGACTCATAAGGGCCAGTGGAGTGATGGAGGGACTCATAAGGGCCTGTGGAGTGATGGAGGGACTCGTAAGGGCCGGTGGAGTGATGGAGGGACTCGTAAGGGCCGGTGGAGTGATGGAGGGACTCGTAAGGGCCGGTGGAGTGATGGAGGGACTCATAAGGGCCAGTGGAGTGATGGAGGGACTCGTAAGGGCCAGTGGAGTGATGGAGGGACTCATAAGGGCCAGTGGAGTGATGGAGGGACTCATAAGGGCCTGTGGAGTGATGGAGGGACTCGTAAGGGCCGGTGGAGTGATGGAGGGACTCGTAAGGGCCGGTGGAGTGATGGAGGGACTCGTAAGGGCCGGTGGAGTGATGGAGGGACTCATAAGGGCCAGTGGAGTGATGGAGGGACTCATAAGGGCCAGTGGAGTGATGGAGGGACTCATAAGGGCCAGTGGAGTGATGGAGGGACTCATAAGGGCCTGTGGAGTGATGGAGGGACTCGTAAGGGCCGGTGGAGTGATGGAGGGACTCGTAAGGGCGGTGGAGTGATGGAGGGACTCGTAAGGGCCGGTGGAGTGATGGAGGGACTCATAAGGGCCAGTGGAGTGATGGAGGGACTCGTAAGGGCCGGTGGAGTGATGGAGGGACTCATAAGGGCCTGTGGAGTGATGGAGGGACTCGTAAGGGCCGGTGGAGTGATGGAGGGACTCATAAGGGCCAGTGGAGTGATGGAGGGTCTCGTAAGGGCCGGTGGAGTGATGGAGGGACTCATAAGGGCCGGTGTAGTGATGGAGGGACTCATAAGGGCCGGTGTAGTGATGGAGGGACTCATAAGGGCCGGTGGAGTGATGGAGGGACTCGTAAGGGCCGGTGGAGTGATGGAGGGACTCGTAAGGGCGGTGGAGTGATGGAGGGACTCATAAGGGCCAGTGGAGTGATGGAGGGACTCGTAAGGGCCGGTGGAGTGATGGAGGGACTCATAAGGGCCAGTGGAGTGATGGAGGGTCTCGTAAGGGCCGGTGGAGTGATGGAGGGACTCATAAGGGCCGGTGTAGTGATGGAGGGACTCATAAGGGCCGGTGTAGTGATGGAGGGACTCATAAGGGCCGGTGGAGTGATGGAGGGACTCATAAGGGCCGGTGGAGTGATGGAGGGACTCATAAGGGCCGGTGGAGTGATGGAGGGACTCATAAGGGCCGGTGGAGTGATGGAGGGACTCATAAGGGCCGGTGGAGTGATGGAGGGACTCGTAAGGGCCGGTGGAGTGATGGAGGGACTCGTAAGGGCCGGTGGAGTGATGGAGGGACTCATAAGGGCCGGTGGAGTGATGGAGGGACTCATAAGGGCCGGTGGAGTGATGGAGGGACTCATAAGGGCCGGTGGAGTGATGGAGGGACTCATAAGGGCCGGTGGAGTGATGGAGGGTCTCATAAGGGCCAGTGGAGTGATGGAGGGTCTCGTAAGGGCCAGTGGAGTGATGGAGGGTCTCGTAAGGGCCGGTGGAGTGATGGAGGGACTCATAAGGGCCGGTGGAGTGATGGAGGGACTCATAAGGGCCGGTGGAGTGATGGAGGGACTCATAAGGGCCAGTGGAGTGATGGAGGGGACTCATAAGGGCCAGTGGAGTGATGGAGGGTCTCATAAGGGCCGGTGGAGTGATGGAGGGACTCATAAGGGCCGGTGGAGTGATGGAGGGACTCATAAGGGCCGGTGGAGTGATGGAGGGACTCATAAGGGCCGGTAGAGTGATGGAGGGACTCATAAGGGGCCGGTAGAGTGATGGAGGGACTCATAAGGGCCGGTGGAGTGATGGAGGGACTCGTAAGGGCCGGTGGAGTGATGGAGGGACTCATAAGGGCCGGTGGAGTGATGGAGGGACTCATAAGGGCCGGTGGAGTGATGGAGGGTCTCGTAAGGGCCGGTGTATGCGGTTTCGAACGCAGCCTTCATGTTTATTAATAAACAATTAAAATGTCTCCTTGCTATATTTGACATATTTATAATCATTGCTTTCGCCGGTGCTTTGTGACAGCTTTTAGGTGCTTTATCGGCAGCGCCGCCGCCACCCGTCACCACTGCATCAAAAACATGATTGCGTGAAGAAAACATGAAAAATACCACCTAAACATCACCTAGAAAGAAAACACAGAACAAATAGAGTAGCCTAATGCGAATACGTCCATGTCGTGAATATGCAGTCTTCTTCATGCCACAGAGGCCGAAATCATGTCTCACGGCACTCCAGTAAAAAATAAATCGCTATACAAATATATTAGACGCAGCCATTTAGTCTTTATTTACAAACTTGGACACCACACGACCACGAACAGTAACTTAGCCTACTTGCATTTTTTTTTTGAACTATTAAAACTAAAAGTGTGTTGTAACGCAAGCGTTAGGCTACTGAACATGTACCGAGTAAAATATTACTGTGATGTAATGTATTAGAGTGACGGCTCATTAGAGGACGAAGAAAGAGTGGAAGCCCTCCAAAGGAACCGGAGCTGTTACCAAGGTTTGTATTTATAAAGTTGTTTCAACGTTATTATATTACGACCGGTTTGCACTTTATGACAAACCACAGCACAGTGATTTCTGGCTTCTTCATACTTCCTCTTCTTCTAAGCAGATTTACCCTCCGTCGGCTCTTGTCCTAAACAATATCTGCTTCTTTTTCTGCTGCTTCTCATTCAAGTTAGTGACGAAACACGCACTGTAGCGCTGTGTGTTCGCTGTCGGCTACGCTAGAAACATGACGTCACAATATGTCGATCTTCATAGAAGGGGGTGCCCGCGCTTATGTAGATATAAATGACTCATTCTAAGGTAATACAAACATAACGGTTCATTAAGTAAGGACTTTATACACCACATATGAGACGTAGACATGAGTGCAAGTCCTGGCTCTCTACACCTCTACTGAGCTGAGATATGGAGATCCCACGTAGCATTTATTCCATTGTGCAAAATAGTGGTTTCAGCGGACAGTGGAATTCTGGGATGAAACTTGGTGCTACGGACTCTGGGCGGCCTGCTGAGTGCAGTAAAATAGCTTTTATCATGACATGACTGAGGATGAAGGCAGAACTGCATTGCTCCTCGAACCCTCCCGGGTCAGTCGGTCACTCGGGGGAGGGTCGGCTCGTGGCGTCGGCCGACCAACGTCCGCTAACCCACGTCCTGTTGACCGTTTGGAAGTTTTCTGAAGTTCGGGGACTAGCTAGAGTTAGTAAATATCGGGAGTTTCCGCTTACAGCGTTCAGCGCACCTCCACACATGCAGATTATTATCACTGTTTAATGGCTGCCAATTGATTAAAACAGTGAATAATGATCTCTGTATTAATTATCTTGAGCCTGCTGAAATGTTCCTATAAATATATTTTCTTTCCAACTGTGCATTCTGAATAATAAATAGCTAAATATATTTATCCACTAAGCTGCAGCCGTTGTCATAGATCGCTCTTCATCAGTGTCTCGCTCTGGTCGTCAAAGAACTCCCTCTCCTGAATATTGAACTACATCTCCCAGCTGTCCCATTGTCAGTCGGAGCCTCTCTCCTAATCACCTGAACAGGTGCAGCCACTTCTCTCCTCTATGTAAGCTGCTCTCTCTCTGTGCTCGACGCGAGGTCTTGCATCTGCCACGGTCAAGCTACTCTGAGTATTCTACGTTCCCTGGATTTCCCTGGTTTATCGATCCTTGCCTTCCTGGTCTCTGAGTGTCTGCTGCCTGCCCCGACCCTAGCCTGGTATCGCTGCTGAGTTTGGATTGCCCCTTAACCCTGCTCTTCACTGTTTCTCTCTGTGCTTTTCTGTTTAATAAAATCACTGCAAATGGATTCGCACGACTCTGCCTCTTCGTTACAGCCGTCCTATAGGCTCGTCTTCTCATGAACAGTTTTTTCTCTTTCTGACATGTCATACCTGTTGGGTTTACATGTTTAAATGAAATTGAGTATTAAAAGGATTGCTTGTGTGCGCTGGTGTTTAATCCAGTCTTTTAAGATGTGGTGCCCGAGGTGCCTGTACCCATGTTAAACAGGCTAGGCTATTTAATCAATACTGTGTATACAGTATTGAGGAGAATACACAGTATACACAGAATACACTACGTACACAGCGTAGAGGAGAATGACAGTCAACTACTTTAGCATTTTGGGCACAAACATGTAAATAGTGAAAATACTGACATTGAAAAATGACACAGAATGGTTAAAATATTTAATCCCAATAAACAAATGTTGGTGGTTCGCACTGATGTTATTCCTCTGTTCTCACACACTCACTAGTTTAGATGAACACTGACATCTCATTGACCACAGTACATTGAAAGTAAACATAACCAGAAATAAGTGAGGCGTACTATATCATTCAAATATTATAAAGTTGTTGTTGTTGTTGATAAAATCTGCATTAGGCCTATATTTAATTTGAGTAGTTATTTTTAACCTTAATTATACCAGATGACAGGGCTCTCTGTAGCCTATGTTTACATTAGGTGAGATTTTCGTTTGAATAGTCTAATTTTATCGTAGGCACGTCACGTTATTCACGCCAAATCGACTTTTGAAATATATTTATTTCTCAAAATTACAAACCACATTTGACATCATATATATAAAAAAAAAAAATTTGAACAATTTTATGAATAAAGTTGGAAAATTAAAAACATGCTGAAAAACAAAAAACTTTATTTCAAGTCATATAATTTGAATATGTTCATCATCCATGAACCAACCCCGGGAGAGGACCTGCCTTCTGAGGTAAGAATGCATACAGTGCGTCTTTTGATAGGTGAATAAAAATAAACACTCCAGCACTGTTATTAATGCATAATGTCCGAATAAGTCCACCCCTGTTTATACTAAGAGAGGAACATTCAGTGTTTTTGTGTAAACTTTTATGTAATGTAGCGATGTCCGAATAGCGAACAATTTGTTTTCCAATCGGTTCATTTGAATTGAATCAAAGTCGTGCGGCTTTTAAAATCTCCTCGCATAAAACTCCACCTGAGGAGGGTTACATTTTAAGAATCATAAACAACCACAATATTTGACACAGCCTAATCAACATAGCGTGAACAGCAGAATTTTACTGAAAAACATCTTTTACCGACACACACACACACAGACACACACACACAGACACACACACACACACACACACACACACACACACACACACACACACACACACACACACACAAAATACCTTGCGATTACTTCTTTTTGAAACGAATCATTTTTTAAACAATTCATTGTTTAAACGAATCGATTCGATAACGGATGAATCTGATTCCCCAATGCTGCTGAAGAGTAGAAGTGGTCTGCAGATTTAGAGGACACTTTTAGACCTGTTGGTGGCGCTGTATCGGTAGTGTAATGAATACTAGTAACTGCGTACAAACCATTATGCCAAAATGTAGAAAATCACCAACAGATGACTTTCCCATAACGCAACTCCGACTACGGAGGCCTGTTAACTCAAAGGCGCAGTGCTTTCTTTTGGGTCGGTTCATGTTCACATCGTAAACGAACCGTACCAGATTTCGTTTGGAACCGTACCGAGACCACCTCTTCAGCTGGGTCTCGATTCGATTGTTTGGTCCGCACCCGAGTTCGATTGCTGTATTCACACCTGCCCAAAAGGTCCGCACCAAGGGGGGAAACGAACTAGAGTTCGATTCAATGGAACCAAACAAGGCAGGTGTGAATACACCCTAAGCCTATAGGTTCTTCACACCAAGTACATTATTAATTCTTGGTAACATCCATTAACTGAGGAAGTTGAAACCCTCCTGGGTTCTTTGAAGCTTTAACTTCTTTGAAACGTTAAAATGTTCTGCATTATTCTTCTTGCAAGTGTGTACTGATCCTTACTGTCTTTATTCTTTCATTAGTGCTTGAATTAGAATATTACTTTTAAGAGAATCGTGTGATCTTAATCTTTTTTCCTCTTTGTTGTTAGGAATTCACCTTCAAGAAGACTGGTTTGGCCAAGTTTCCTTTGATTCAGTAATTTTCATTCATTACACATAGTGACACACACAATAACATTTTATTCAGTTCAGTCACTCGCTGTCCTGATCTACATCCGTTTCTTTTTTTTTTTTAATCTATTTCACACTTTCTGTCCCTGTTCCTTTCTCAGTAAATTCATTCACAAAGTCATCATGGACTGGATTACCTCGAACCTGGTTGATCCATATAGTTGCTCTTTACAACTAGTGCCAGATCTGCAGGGTAAGTTGACATAAAAACAGGGTGATGGAAACATAGCTAATGCTTTCATCTTTCAGTTCCCTCACTCTTTAATTAGGAGATTTGAAATTAGCAAATGTTTTGTCAATCTCTTTTCTTTAGCCTGAGTTTGTCGAAGAGGGCACTGCATTGCTGGAATTGCAAAAGCCTTACACTTGCAACTATTTCGTACGGATATATGACCGTTTCATCTTGGGAGACCGAAACATCCTGATAATGGAGCAACTCTCCAGGTGTGGAGAAGCCTGAATGGCTGAACAAGGTGATGAATGACCCCTCCCTCATGTCACAACAGCTGCCTGTGACCACACACACACACGCCTGCTGAACAAAAGCTTTATACCGTAAAACTTCAAATAATAGCCGAGTCCCAAATAGACGCCTGTCTCTTTTACACGCCTGGTGTGGCTACAGGTTTGGATAAATAAAGGCCGGTCTCAAATAGAGGCCGGGTTTGTTTTTTAGTTTCGGGTTGTATTTAATCTCTAAAACCCGTCAGGTCGTCTGTTTAAGCCAGTTCTCTGGTGTAGATTGGGCACGCAAGAGAGCCCTGCGCATTTGGGCGGGAGCTGTTAGCGCAAGCAAGGCAGGCAGAGAGAGCACACCGCACGAGAAGCGCCGCGTGGCGTCTATGACAACTCGCGTTATCGCACACCGGATGAGAAGCGCCGCGCCACGTCTATGACAACTCGCGTTATCGCACACCGGATGAGAAGCGCTGCGCCACGTCTATGACAACTCGCGTTATCGCACACCGGACGAGAAGCGCCGCGTCGCGTCTATGACAACTCGCGTTATCGCACACCGGATGAGAAGCGCTGCGCCACGTCTATGACAACTCGAGGTATCGCACACCGGATGAGAAGCGTCGTGTCTATGACAACTCGAGGTATCACACACCGGACGAGAAGCGCCGCGTCTATGACAACTCGAAGTATCGCACACCGGACGAGAAGTGTCGCTTCTATGACAACTCGAGGTATCGCACACCGGACGAGAAGCGTCGCGTCTATGACAACTCGAGGTATCACACACCGGACGAGTAGTGTCGCGTCTATGACAACTCGAGGTATCACACACCGGACGAGAAGCGCCGCGTAGCGTCTATGACAACTCGAGGTATCACACACCGGACGAGAAGTGTCGCTTCTATGACAACTCGAGGTATCACACACCGGACGAGAAGCGTCGCGTCTATGACAACTCGAGGTATCGCACACCGGACGAGAAGCGTCGCGTCTATGACAACTCGAGGTATCACACACCGGACGAGAAGCGCCGCGTCTATGACAACTCGAGGTATCGCACACCGGACGAGAAGCGTCGCGTCTATGACAACTCGAGGTATCGCACACCGGACGAGAAGCGTCGCGTCTATGACAACTCGAGGTATCACACACCGGACGAGAAGCGTCGCGTCTATGACAACTCGAGGTATCACACACACCGGACGAGAAGCGTCGCGTCTATGACAACTCGAGGTATCGCACACCGGATGCGCACTTTCTCAGTTTATGGCTTGCAATGTTATGTTTAAGGACATTATGGAATTAAGATATGTTATGATTGTACTGTACAATTCAATACGTTGCTTAGTCTGCAGTCTGAATTCACTTTATCTCAGAGCGTCCGTTAACTGAATAAACTGAGAATCTCACCTGAAAATCCGATAACATCAGCAATTTTCATTCAACCAGCTGATTTCTGCAAATTAATGTAAAACTAAATGTATATTGCAGCACAGTGTGAAGTCATAACGATGATTTGAGACAAATAAATGTAAAATTAATAAAACTATGTAAATGGAGCTCTGTGGCGCGGCAGGATTCATTTTGAATAAATCCTGAGCCGTTGCCGGGCGCCGCGGACAGACGCCGAATGGCGCCGCCGGTGTGTGTGTGTGTGTACACTCATAGAATAAAGTGTTCGAATTTTAAAGACGTGGCGCTGCGCGACGCATAGATTTATCTGTTAAACTGTTTGTTTGTTTTGTTGTGAACTTGAATGTCATCCTCTGCAAGACTGCAGTTACAAAAGAGAAACTAGATGTAGAATTGACTTAAGATATCAATTATTGTTACATTATGTTCTTAATAAATGTTTTAAATTTGACAATGTAGTGTGGTAAATTGCGACCAAAAATCAGATATTATGCATAAAAGTATAGTCTAAAAATGGCATAGCAACCTGTGCTTTAAAAAAATAATAATTAAAAACCGAGAAAGGAATCGAACCGTGACCTTAGAATCGAACATTTAATCGAATCGAGGATTTGGAGAATCGTGAAACCCCTATGAATGAGGGCACATGAATTTAAACAAAAAGATGTGCACGGATGAGCTATTTACAATAAATACTACAATATTCTATTAAAAATAAGAATAGTCCATTTTCGATTTCATGGTGACTTTAATATCAAATAAAAATATGACACTGTCTTTCTCTTCCTGTCTATTTCTCAAGGTTATCAAGCAGGCCTGGCCAAATACTGCTGCGTATTTGAAGAAGGAGATTACGGACTGCCTTACTTCATATATCCACGCCAGCTACCGCTACATACATATATGTCTATTTCTCAAGGTTATCAAGCAGGCCTGGCCAAAAATTTCTGCGTATTTGAAGAAGGAGATTACGGAAATCCTTACTTCATATGTCCACGCCAGCTACCGCTACATACATATATGTCTATTTCTCAAGGTTATCAAGCAGACCTGGCCAAATATTGCTGCGTATTTGAAGGAGGAGAATACGGACTGCCTTACTTCATATGTCCACGCCAGCTACCGCTACATACATATATGTCTATTTCTCAAGGTTATCAAGCAGACCTGGCCAAATATTGCTGCGTATTTGAAGGAGGAGAATACGGGACTGCCTTACTTCATATATCCCACGCCAGCTACCGCTACATACATATCAGTGATGCGCGGGTCAATGTATAAACAACCCGCACCCGACCGGTGTTTTCAACTAATCCGACCGCAGCTCGGACCGCAAAAAAAAAGAAGAAAATATTGTACCCGACCCGCTTCCTGACCCGCGTTTTTTAAAAGTAGCTAGTAAATGCTCATCGTAGCGTCATGGGCCATAGACGGAGGAACTAGGGGTGCGCACTTTTCTGAATGCTGTGATATAGCCTAGTGTTTTTGTAATAAAGGCTTGATTTATTCATTTATTTCGTTTCATTTTCTTAACAATTAAGATGCTGCATGTGTTTATCCAGTCTAATCGAAGTGTGCGTCTCTCCCCGGACTTTCCCAACAAAACCCCGCCCCCTCTCAGCAAATACATAAAACTGACACTACTGAGCTACATGCGTTTAAAAGTAGCCTATTAAAATGGCACAATGGCATTGTTCAGTTCAACGTGTTTGGTAATCGGGCATTTTTGTCCCGCGTCAGCTTTTATTCAAAAGTTAATAACGCGCTCAACATTCAAAGGGTAAATAAGGATTTCCCACTTTCATCTGCAGGACTGAGCTCGTGCGTTATCCTCGCGCCAGTTATTCAGCCAATAAAGTGTAGACCTATGTATTTCATAGAACATTGTGTCATATAAATTACAAAGGTTTAATTGGCATCTTTATTTCAAACGACCCGACCGACCGCGACCCGAATATCATTAAAAATATTTTTGGATGACTCGTAACCGCGGGTTGACCGCAGGCACCCGCTCATTTTGGATCAACCCGCGCATCACTGATACATATATGTCTATTTCTCAAGGTTTATCAAGCAGGCCTGGCCAAATATTGCTGCGTATTTGAAGGGGGAGATTACGGACTTCCTTACTTCATATATCCACGCCAGCAACCGCTTCATACATATATGCAGCTTAACCAAGATAGACTTTGGTGACAAGGTCAAACATGAAAACTGTATATATTATATAATCGGTTCATGGTATTTAACACTCAATTATATATTTTGAAATATTGTCTTGGTCGCACTGTATAGATTCTGATTACTTTCGTGTGACTGATTGAGCTATTATGTGTAGCTAGTATGAATAGCAAAATGCTGTGTCCAGATTTGACTGTAATACAAAAAGCTGTTTCTAAATCAACTTAAACTCAACTTTGACAAAAAGTAACTTATAAAAACCCAGCATCCTGGGGAAAAACAGCATCTTGATATGTACACATATAGGGCTATACAGCCATCTAGTGGTTACACGATGGCATTGCAGGTGATAAATTGTACATCATTTAGAGACGCTCTTAAAATACACGTTAAAGGGAAACAAATTATTGTAACTCATTTTAGTAAAATAATAATAATAATTCTGGGATCCTCTCGATCAGTAGACGGGTGAAATGATGCATGCAGGAGTGCAGATACTAGGCCTACATTCAGCAGCATCAACATTACAAACTGATATGAGCAGGACACATGCACTGAAATACACAGACTGAATATTTTCAGTACGGACTCATATAGTCAGCCTACTGGTGCACAGCCTGTAAAGCAATCATGCTTTATTTATTTACCTTCATACATAAGGCTGTAAAAATGTAGCTCATTTACATAGACTTCTGATGTTTAAAAATAGCTATTGAATTATTACTGCGGGTGTTTATGAGCTGATAATGAAATTATAAAATGTCAAATTAAAAAAATCATTGTAAAATCTAAACAATCAAATTAAAGCACTAAAAAGATAGTTTGTCATGTGACCATTAGCTGACATCAGAGAACCATGAACAAGCAAATATGTTGTTAAATTACTTTAATATTAACCTAAAATCTACTGAAACTAAAACTAAACTTTTTGTTTAGTTTTCCATCAAGTTTGAGTTGTTTGGAATAAATTCAGCAGAATGGTTCAATTAATTTGTAAAGAGTTAAAAGCAAACCTAACGTGTCCTCTCCGACATCTTTTTTCAGTTACGAGGGGGATGCCGTTATAGACTCAAAACTTCTCAGCATGAAATGTGGCGTGAAGGGAGTGCAGGTGAGATTATGTGTTGTGAGTTGTGACGGCACATTTGATACATGGTGCCACTGAAGAAAATAAATCTTGAAAGATAATTCCATTTGCATTCTTTCAGCTTCACGGAAAGATGACTCTGGTTTTAGACCCACTAATGAATGATGTCCCATTCATGGGAGCCGTGACAGTTTATTTCAACAAAAAACCAGTGAGTGTCTCAAAATTAAGAAATAAAGCCAATAAAGAACCTTTATTTTTAAGAGTTTATGAAAAATGTGGGTTCTTCTATGGTTGACTATATGATTCTTTGGAGCTTAAAACATTTTTGACATTACACTATCTCCCAGTTGACAGACAATGTTGCTTTCAGTTAAAACTTGTTCAGTTAATAATGTTTTTTTCGAAGGCACGTTTATAAAGCTAATTAAATGTCCTAATTGAACTAAGGCCTAATCCTGGCTTAATCTAAGCCTATAGGTTCTTCACACCAAGTACATTATTAATTCTTGGTAACATCCATTAACTGAGGAAGTTGAAACCCTCCTGGGTTCTTTGAAGCTCCATTGAACTTTAAAATGTTCTGCATTATTCTTCTTGCAAGTGTGTACTGATCCTTACTGCCTTTATTCTTTCATTAGTGCTTGAATTAGAATATTACTTTTAAGAGAATCGTGTGATCTTAATCTTTTTCCTCTTTGTTGTTAGGAATTCACCTTCAAGAAGACTGGTTTGGCCAAGTTTCCTTTGATTCAGTAATTTTCATTCATTACACATAGTGACACACACAATAACATTTTATTCAGTTCAGTCACTCGCTGTCCTGATCTACATCCGTTTCTTTCTTTTTTTTAATCTATTTCACACTTTCTGTCCCTGTTCCTTTCTCAGTAAATTCATTCACAAAGTCATCATGGACTGGATTACCTCGAACCTGGTTGATCCATATAGTTGCTCTTTACAACTAGTGCCAGATCTGCAGGGTAAGTTGACATAAAAACAGGGTGATGGAAACATAGCTAATGCTTTCATCTTTCAGTTCCCTCACTCTTTAATTAGGAGATTTGAAATTAGCAAATGTTTTGTCAATCTCTTTTCTTTAGCCTGAGTTTGTCGAAGAGGGCACTGCATTGCTGGAATTGCAAAAGCCTTACACTTGCAACTATTTCGTACGGATATATGACCGTTTCATCTTGGGAGACCGAAACATCCTGATAATGGAGCAACTCTCCAGGTGTGGAGAAGCCTGAATGGCTGAACAAGGTGATGAATGACCCCTCCCTCATGTCACAACAGCTGCCTGTGACCACACACACGCCTGCTGAACAAAAGCTTTATACCGTAAAACTTCAAATAATAGCCGAGTCCCAAATAGACGCCTGTCTCTTTTACACGCCTGGTGTGGCTACAGGTTTGGATAAATAAAGGCCGGTCTCAAATAGAGGCCGGGTTTGTTTTTTAGTTTTGGGTTGTATTTAATCTTCTAAAACCCGTCAGGTCGTCTGTTTAAGCCAGTTCTCTGGTGTAGATTGGGCACGCAAGAGAGCCCTGCGCATTTGGGCGGGAGCTGTTAGCGCAAGCAAGGCAGGCAGAGAGAGCACACCGCACGAGAAGCGCCGCGTCGCGTCAATGACAACTCGCGTTATCGCACACCGGATGAGAAGCGCTGCGCCACGTCTATGACAACTCGAGGTATCGCACACCGGACGAGAAGCGCCGCGTAGCGTCTATGACAACTCGAGGTATCACACACCGGAAGAGAAGCGCCGCGTAGCGTCTATGACAACTCGAGGTATCACACACCTGAAGAGAAGCGCCGCGTAGCGTCTATGACAACTCGAGGTATCGCACACCGGACGAGAAGCGCCGCGTAGCGTCTATGACAACTCGAGGTATCGCACACCGGACGAGAAGCGTCGCGTCTATGACAACTCGAGGTATCGCACACCGGACGAGAAGCGTCGCGTCTATGACAACTCGAGGTATCGCACACACCGGACGAGAAGCGTCGCGTCTATGACAACTCGAGGTATCGCACACCGGACGAGAAGCGTCGCGTCTATGACAACTCGAGGTATCGCACACCGGACGAGAAGCGTCGCGTCTATGACAACTCGAGGTATCGCACACCGGACGAGAAGCGTCGCGTCTATGACAACTCGAGGTATCGCACACCGGACGAGAAGTGTCGCTTCTATGACAACTCGAGGTATCGCACACCGGACGAGAAGCGTCGCGTCTATGACAACTCGAGGTATCGCACACCGGACGAGAAGTGTCGCTTCTATGACAACTCGAGGTATCGCACACCGGACGAGAAGTGTCGCTTCTATGACAACTCGAGGTATCGCACACCGGACGAGAAGCGTCGCGTCTATGACAACTCGAGGTATCGCACACCGGACGAGAAGCGTCGCGTCTATGACAACTCGAGGTATCACACACCGGACGAGAAGTGTCGCGTCTATGACAACTCGAGGTATCGCACACCGGACGAGAAGTGTCGCATCTATGACAACTCGAGGTATCGCACACCGGACGAGAAGTGTCGCGTCTATGACAACTCGAGGTATCACACACCGGACGAGAAGCGTCGCTTCTATGACAACTCGAGGTATCACACACCGGACGAGAAGTGTCGCGTCTATGACAACTCGAGGTATCGCACACCGGACGAGAAGCGTCGCGTCTATGACAACTCGAGGTATCGCACACCGGACGAGAAGTGTCGCGTCTATGACAACTCGAGGTATCGCACACCGGACGAGAAGTGTCGCATCTATGACAACTCGAGGTATCGCACACCGGACGAGAAGTGTCGCTTCTATGACAACTCGAGGTATCACACACCGGACGAGAAGTGTCGCGTCTATGACAACTCGAGGTATCACACACCGGACGAGAAGCGTCGCGTCTATGACAACTCGAGGTATCGCACACACCGGACGAGAAGTGTCGCATCTATGACAACTCGAGGTATCGCACACCGGACGAGAAGTGTCGCGTCTATGACAACTCGAGGTATCACACACCGGACGAGAAGTGTCGCGTCTATGACAACTCGAGGTATCGCACACCGGACGAGAAGCGTCGCATCTATGACAACTCGAGGTATCGCACACCGGACGAGAAGTGTCGCGTCTATGACAACTCGAGGTATCGCACACCGGACGAGAAGTGTCGCTTCTATGACAACTCGAGGTATCACACACCGGACGAGAAGTGTCGCGTCTATGACAACTCGAGGTATCACACACCGGACGAGAAGCGTCGCGTCTATGACAACTCGAGGTATCGCACACCGGACGAGAAGTGTCGCTTCTATGACAACTCGAGGTATCGCACACCGGACGAGAAGTGTCGCATCTATGACAACTCGAGGTATCGCACACCGGACGAGAAGCGTCGCGTCTATGACAACTCGAGGTATCGCACACCGGACGAGAAGCGTCGCGTCTATGACAACTCGAGGTATCACACACCGGACGAGAAGCGCCGCGTCTATGACAACTCGAGGTATCGCACACCGGACGAGAAGTGTCGCGTCTATGACAACTCGAGGTATCGCACACCGGACGAGAAGCGCCGCGTCTATGACAACTCGGGGTATCGCACACCGGACGAGAAGTGTCGCTTCTATGACAACTCGAGGTATCGCACACCGGACGAGAAGCGTCGCGTCTATGACAACTCGAGGTATCGCACACCGGACGAGAAGCGTCGCGTCTATGACAACTCGAGGTATCACACACCGGACGAGAATCGTCGCGTCTATGACAACTCGAGGTATCGCACACCGGACGAGAAGTGTCGCGTCTATGACAACTCGAGGTATCGCACACCGGACGAGAAGCGCCGCGTCTATGACAACTCGAGGTATCGCACACCGGACGAGAAGCGTCGCGTCTATGACAACTCGAGGTATCGCACACCGGACGAGAAGCGTCGCGTCTATGACAACTCGAGGTATCACACACCGGACGAGAAGCGCCGCGTCTATGACAACTCGAGGTATCGCACACCGGACGAGAAGCGTCGCGTCTATGACAACTCGAGGTATCGCACACCGGATGCGCACTTTCTCAGTTTATGGCTTGCAATGTTATGTTTAAGGACATTATGGAATTAAGATATGTTATGATTGTACTGTACAATTCAATACGTTGCTTAGTCTGCAGTCTGAATTCACTTTATCTCAGAGCGTCCGTTAACTGAATAAACTGAGAATCTCACCTGAAAATCCGATAACATCAGCAATTTTCATTCAACCAGCTGATTTCTGCAAATTAATGTAAAACTAAATGTATATTGCAGCACAGTGTGAAGTCATAACGATGATTTGAGACAAATAAATGTAAAATTAATAAAACTATGTAAATGGAGCTCTGTGGCGCGGCAGGATTCATTTTGAATAAATCCTGAGCCGTTGCCGGGCGCCGCGGACAGACGCCGAATGGCGCCGCCGGTGTGTGTGTGTGTGTACACTCATAGAATAAAGTGTTCGAATTTTAAAGACGTGGCGCTGCGCGACGCATAGATTTATCTGTTAAACTGTTTGTTTGTTTTGTTGTGAACTTGAATGTCATCCTCTGCAAGACTGCAGTTACAAAAGAGAAACTAGATGTAGAATTGACTTAAGATATCAATTATTGTTACATTATGTTCTTAATAAATGTTTTAAATTTGACAATGTAGTGTGGTAAATTGCGACCAAAAATCAGATATTATGCATAAAAGTATAGTCTAAAAATGGCATAGCAACCTGTGCTTTAAAAAAATAATAATTAAAAACCGAGAAACGAATCGAACCGTGACCTTAGAATCGAACATTTAATCGAATCGAGGATTTGGAGAATCGTGAAACCCCTATATGAATGAGGGCACATGAATTTAAACAAAAAGATGTGCACGGATGAGCTATTTACAATAAATACTACAATATTCTATTAAAAATAAGAATAGTCCATTTTCGATTTCATGGTGACTTTAATATCAAATAAAAATATGACACTGTCTTTCTCTTCCTGTCTATTTCTCAAGGTTATCAAGCAGGCCTGGCCAAATACTGCTGCGTATTTGAAGAAGGAGATTACGGACTGCCTTACTTCATATATCCACGCCAGCTACCGCTACATACATATATGTCTATTTCTCAAGGTTATCAAGCAGGCCTGGCCAAAAATTTCTGCGTATTTGAAGAAGGAGATTACGGAAATCCTTACTTCATATGTCCACGCCAGCTACCGCTACATACATATATGTCTATTTCTCAAGGTTATCAAGCAGGCCTGGCCAAAAATGTCTTCGTATTTGAAGAAGGAGATTACGGAAATCCTTACTTCATATGTCCACGCCAGCTACCGCTACATACATATATGTCTATTTCTCAAGGTTATCAAGCAGGCCTGGCCAAATATTGCTGCGTATTTGAAGAAGGAGATTACGGAAATCCTTACTTCATATATCCACGCCAGCTACCGCTACATACATATATGTCTATTTCTCAAGGTTATCAAGCAGGCCTGGCCAAATATTGCTGCGTATTTGAAGGAGGAGAATACGGACTGCCTTACTTCATATATCCACGCCAGCTACCGCTACATACATATATGTCTATTTCTCAAGGTTATCAAGCAGGCCTGGCCAAATATTGCTGCGTATTTGAAGAAGGAGATTACGGACTGCCTTACTTCATATATCCACGCCAGCTACCGCTACATACATATATGCAGCTTAACCAAGATAGACTTTGGTGACAAGGTCAAACATGAAAACTGTATATATTATATAATCGGTTCATGGTATTTAACACTCAATTATATATTTTGAAATATTGTCTTGGTCGCACTTTATAGATTCTGATTACTTGCGTGTGACTGATTGAGCTATTCTGTGTAGCTAGTATGAATAGCAAAATGCTGTGTCCAGATTTGACTGTAATACAAAAAGCTGTTTCTAAATCAACATAAACTCAACTTTGACAAAAAGTAACTTATAAAAACCCAGCATCCTGGGGAAAAACAGCATCTTGATATGTACACATATAGGGCTATACAGCCATCTAGTGGTTACACGATGGCATTGCAGGTGATAAATTGTACATAATTTAGAGACGCTCTTAAAATACACGTTAAAGGGAAACAATATTATTGTAACTCATTTTAGTAAAATAATAATAATAATTCTGGGATCCTCTCGATCAGTAGACGGGTGAAATGATGCATGCAGGAGTGCAGATACTAGGCCTACATTCAGCAGCATCAACATTACAAACTGATATGAGCAGGACACATGCACTGAATACACAGACTGAATATTTTCAGTACGGACTCATATAGTCAGCCTACTGGTGCACAGCCTGTAAAGCAATCATGCTTTATTTATTTACCTTCATACATAAGGCTGTAAAAATGTAGCTCATTTACATAGACTTCTGATGTTTAAAAATAGCTATTGAATTATTACTGCGGGTGTTTATGAGCTGATAATGAAATTATAAAACGTCAAATTAAAAAAATCATTGTAAAATCTAAACAATCAAATTAAAGCACTAAAAAGAAAAAGTTTGTCATGTGACCATTAGCTGACATCAGAGAACCATGAACAAGCAAATATGTTGTTAAATTACTTTAATATTAACCTAAAATCTACTGAAACTAAAACTAAACTTTTTGTTTAGTTTTCCATCAAGTTTGAGTTGTTTGGAATAAATTCAGCAGAATGGTTCAATTAATTTGTAAAGAGTTAAAAGCAAACCTAACGTGTCCTCTCCGACATCTTTTTTCAGTTACGAGGGGGATGCCGTTATAGACTCAAAACTTCTCAGCATGAAATGTGGCGTGAAGGGAGTGCAGGTGAGATTATGTGTTGTGAGTTGTGACGGCACATTTGATACATGGTGCCACTGTAGAAAATAAATCTTGAAAGATAATTCCATTTGCATTCTTTCAGCTTCACGGAAAGATGACTCTGGTTTTAGACCCACTAATAAATGATGTCCCATTCATGGGAGCCGTGACAGTTTATTTCAACAAAAAACCAGTGAGTGTCTCAAAATTAAGAAATAAAGCCAATAAAGAACCTTTATTTTTAAGAGTTTATGAAAAATGTGGGTTCTTCAATGGTTGACTATATGATTCTTTGGAGCTTAAAACATTTTTGACATTACACTATCTCCCAGTTGACAGACAATGTTGCTTTCAGTTAAAACATGTTCAGTTAATAATGTTTTTTTCTAAGGCACGTTTATAAAGCTAATTAAATGTCCTAATTGAACTAAGGCCTAATCCTGGCTTAATCTAAACCTATAGGATCTTCACACCAAGTACATTATTCATTCTTGGTAACATCCATTAACTGAGGAAGTTGAAACCCTCCTGGGTTCTTTGAAGCTCCATTGAACTTTAAAATGTTCTGCATTATTCTTCTTGCAAGTGTGTACTGATCCTTACTGTCTTTATTCTTTCATTAGTGCTTGAATTAGAATATTATGTAATCTATATGCCTTATGCTTCGGACTCTGGGTCCGGATGAATTAGCTCAAATGATCCATAGGGAATTTTAATAACTAATCATGAATATGATTAATATTTTGCATATTTCAGTTACATTAAATTGTCGAAAGTGAAAGTGGATTATATGAATATATGAATAATCAATCACAACGAATTATAATTCCTCATTCATATATCAATAATCTTACTTAACTTCGATTACGAGATAATCTTTAAGGGAAATCAATGTAATTATCAAATCGTTGTTCGTCCAGCGACCAACCGTCAGATTAAGTGATTAATTTCTCAATTAAGTTATCCTTCCTTATAAACTCCAAGAAACACCAACCTTCTGGCCGTGAACATTAATATTTCTGGTGTTTATAAAATTAAAACTACTTAATGTAGTAAACAGGGAGCGCGGTAGCTCTAATCTACCTCATTGACGTTTGTGGTTTTACGAGCGTTTTTTTTCACAGACACAGTCTTGAATATATTGTTTTAATAAATGCAAACTACAGAATATAACGGATTACACATATTGATTATAGTTTTGTACATATCTTACATGTGGACAAAGACGAATAACAGATGATGAGAGAAAGTGAGAGATAAGGAGAGAGAGAGATTATTCTGCTTTAAGCTGGTGCTATTTAGCAGTAGTAACGCACACCTCACACGCGCGGGGAGCGATTTACAGAGGTTTTTGGTCGTGCGTTTGGGAGAGAGAATAAGAGGGAGAGAATGAGATCAAGGGCCGGGGCGCGCTCGATTTGAATGCGGAACAGAGAGAGAGGGAGCGAGGGAGAGAGTGCTCTGGGGCCCGCGCTCGATTTGATTGCGGGACAGAGAGAGAGAGATAAAGAGAGGATGAGAGAGAGAGAGAAAATGGTCACGTGTGACCATAGAACAGCAAACATCACAGACCTTTGAGAGAGACATCAATCAAAACACCTTAAAACATTAAAACTCGTTAGAGCTTGATACTTGCAAAAGGTTCGTTTGCGTGCACGAGCTGTGTCCAGCCTGTGCGTGTTCTCGGAGCAGAGTGCGCGTTCTCTCGTGAATTCTTCGAAGCAGGGCTCGTGCTCGTTGCCAGAGCACGTTTTCGCGGGAGCTTTGAAGGCTGGTTGCAAGTGAAGTTGCTGAAGGAATTCAGGCTTCGTTCGTTCGACTCGTAGGTGGAAACGAACAAAGGAGAATTTAAAAAGGAAACAAAAGACACTTTATAAAGGAAATAAAAAAGTGGAGGGAACTCCTGGAAGGAGTTCCAGGATCGGAGACTTTACATGCTGACGACGGCAGGAAGAGCAGGGGACAAGAGAACGTGCAGGAAGAGCGTTTTTGCTTTTAATGAATGTAAGGATACGCCTCCTTCTGGTGGATTGTCCAATCACCTTCAGTGATTCAAGAGCGGGAACTCTCTTTGTGTTGTCAGAAGAGACCCCCTGCTGTATAATTTATGATAGAGCTTTGGAACTAGTCATTTCTATGACTAGAAAGAATTCATATCGAAATAATCATACCATTGCAGTCTATTATCGAGATTCAACTCCGTTAGGTTTGGAGATTTGAAATGATATGAAACACATTCCGGTTACGTTTAGGAATAACAAAGTTACATAAAATATACAGATTAGAAGCATTTACATTTTGATTAGTACACATTAAAACTTACATTAAATCCCAAAACCTGTCGCGACATATAAATGGCAACACAGAATGCATTTGGTAATGTTTTAAATATGATTTGTTCAATGAAAAGTCTCTTGTGTGTGTGTGCTTATCTTGGGAAAGGAATGCTTGGTGTCATATTACATGTTGTTGTGAGCAATGTTGGGGCTGGGTTCTATGGGGAGCCACCAAAATGTCTTGTCTTTTCAGACCATTTAATGAAGTATTCTAGAGAATCACAATTTATTAATTTGAATAAGCATCTGTCATTTTCAATGTTGCTACAATTACTTTTAAGAGAATCATGTGATCTTAATCTTTTTCCTCTTTGTTGTTAGGAATTCACCTTCAAGAAGACTGGTTTGGCCAAGTTTCCTTTGATTCAGTAATTTTCATTCATTACACATAGTGACGCACACAATAACATTTTATTCAGTTCAGTCACTCGCTGTCCTGATCTACATCTGTTTCTTTTCTTTTTTTTATCTATTTCACACTTTCTGTCCCTGTTCCTTTCTCAGTAAATTCATTCACAAAGTCATCATGGACTGGATTACCTCGAACCTGGTTGATCCATATAGTTGCTCTTTACAACTAGTGCCAGATCTGCAGGGTAAGTTGACATAAAAACAGGGTGATGGAAACATAGCTAATGCTTTCATCTTTCAGTTCCCTCACTCTTTAATTAGGAGATTTAAAATTGACACATAAAGTGACAGTAAAATGATAAGTGTCAAAGCTTGATGACGAATGAGCAAAGTATAAAACACAGGGGACTGATAATGAATGTTAGCAGTGATTAAATGCTCATGTCATAGTAACAGCAACAAAGGCTTTGTATGTCAAGGTAACATTCACCTTACGTGCACTGTTAGCCCTTACTGTAGAAAAAGCCCAAATTCTTACAATATCATACCACTTTCCTAGCCTGGCTATTCTCGTTGCGACTTGGGTCTGGGAACCACATGTGCATTTTCTCGTATTTGAGGCGTGGTTTACGAATGCCCGGCGCCGTTTATTGGGTGCTAAGAATGTCTATCAAATGCGCCTGTACGTAGCTCATAGCCAATCGTTTCCATTATACCAGACGACGTATGTAGAGACGCCAAAAGCTGCTCTTTTTTCAAAATAAACTTGCGTTCTAAACTACTTAGAACAATATCTAAGGCTGCATCAAAAGGTAGCTTCGCGTGAATCGCGTCTGCTGCCATGTTGAATCCATAGATATAAACAAACTGCTTAGTTGTGTCGCATGTCATCATCGTCTTGCTGCTCCCTCCCCGTTCTGTGATTGGTTCCCTAAACGAGGCGAAAATCTGGTCCATGGTCTCCAGACTGCCTTTCAGCGTGAATAAAATCGCGCTGCGCAAAGGCAGTATGGGGAAACCCAGGCTACCACTTTCCATTAAAACAGTAATATACAGGAATATACCTACAGGAATATACTGTGAATTAACAGCGCTCAAAGTCCACACTCAGAGGCTGTTTTCCCAATCACACCCTATACCCTCATTCCCTATTCCCTACATTAGTTCACTAATATAGTCCACTTGAATGAAAAGAAGAGAGTGAATTGAGACACTGATGAACACCTGATAAGCAGAATCACTGAAGGACAGAGAAACAAGAACAGAAAAAAGAGAAACACAAGAACTACAACTGACTTCCAGACACACTGAGTGTGAAACCAGTTTAACATTATTTATTTCATACATGTACAAAAGTTATTGTTGAGAATGAACAGGGATTTAGTTTATAATAAAGTTTGTTGTCACCATGATGGAGATCAGTATTTGCTTTAGTTGGTCTCTTGTACCTTGACTTCAACATTTCTTCCATTCCTCTCTCTGGCTGTTGTAACAGTGAATTTATAAAGCACATTAGTTACAGCAAGAAAAAGTCAAGAGGAAGTTGGTCAGGTGTTTTTGGTTTTGTGATGATGTCATAATCCTTGAGTGAGTTTTTGCTATTTTTTGTATGTGAGATATGAATTTATGGGTTTAATACAATATATTTGAAAATATATAACATGTATTCCAGCAATCTTTCCGTAATAAGGTCAACTGACGAATATAGTTATCATATAATGCATTAAAATAGTATTTAATCTTGCTTGACTCAGGCACACACAGACATCAACAATCAGCGTATGAATCTCAACAATGGTGACGATCAAAAGTATAATATCACAATGCATGCTGGGTACCAGGATAGTATAAAACTCCCAGCATGCTCTGCTGCATACATAATAATTTAAAAAATATATATATATATCCCACCATTGTTGAGATGCATGTTCTAATTTGTGATATCTCTGTGTTTCTACAAGACCGCGTAGCTCTTTTCTTTCTGGTTATGCATGTGTTATAAATAATTTAGTCATTGTTGCTGTTGTTTTACAATGGTGGTAACGTAACACTTTTAATTAACAATTAAACTCTGAATGAGTGAGAATGAACTCCTTAGTGAATGGCTAAATCTTGATTTTGTCATGCCGCAATCATTCACAAACTGTGCATGTGCACAAGTGTGACTTGGAAATAACACAGCTCAAGCAGCAAAAGAATAACTAATGAGTTGGCATCAGCAACCTAACTAAAGCAAACACTGATCTCTATAATGGTAACTTCAAATCAAACATTTTCAATTAAACATCTCAATAACTACTTCTGTAGATGTATAACAGAAATAAAGTCAAACTGGTTAATAATACGTGTAATAATGTGTTATGGCTGGAAGTCAGTTGTAGTTCTTGTGTTTCTCTATTTTCTGTTCTTGTGTTCCTCTTTTCTTCAGTGATTCTGCTTGTTAACAGCAGGTGTTCATCACTAATGCTCAACAATCACTTACATATTCACTTAATTATCTCACTGCAACACTGTTACTTTTTACTCTTTGTAGTGTGGATGTTCCTGTGGGGTTGAAAGGGTTAACGGTGTAAGATAAAAAGACACCCACGAAGAGTATTTAAACAGTAATAAACTGTAAGTTATAAAACAGGTTTATACTGGCAACACTGTTGCCAGTAGTTTTCTGTAAAATGTAGTTTTTTGGGTCACCGTTGTGCTGAAGAGTAGAGCCTGTGCTTCAGTCCAGGAGAAGATCTAGAAACATTGATGATATGCTGCATGTTGCTTTATTTAACAGGCGGTGATTGTGTAGTTGCTGGTACAGTGGAAAGTTTTTTTTGTACTTACGTTTTTTAGTGGTTTCTAATGTAAGTTCTTAACTCTTTTCTCACATTATTAATGCATTACACGTTTTAGTTAATACATTTAAATGACAGTTGGTCAATTTAAGGCGGTCAGTTTCTGCAAGTGAAATTAGTTTTAACTCGAGTTTTAATTTAGTGCATTTTACAGTAACAAACTGTATATTACAGTAAAGAACTGTACAATTAACAGTAAATTTGCCAGTATTTTACTGTAAAAAAACCCGGTAAGGTCTAACAGTGTAGCCTGAACTTTGTGTAACTTAACTTTGTGTTAGCCAACGTGTCGCCATACACATCAGCATAAATGCTCCTGATAAATTATGTTATTAAAGCATTAACATTCACAATCCACTATTAATTTAACATAAAAGCAAGCAGGCTGCGTGTTTGCCATGAATGCGCGCAAATGCGCGCTCTCTTAATAATTTTTAAAAAGCTGACATCAATTCATCGTGATCTCATACATCTCTGTTATTATCAATAACGCTGACTGCATAATGAATCTTTCATAATATCTTTTATAATCCGAGGATTTGCCAGCATGCAGAGTTCAGCACTGAACAAAAAGTCAGTTTTGAGCCGTGAGGGGATTCTATCTTAAATGCTTCTGATTGGCCATTGCGTTCAAGAAATGAACAGATATGTCTGTGATTGGCTACATCGCTCAACGCTGAAAACATGTTACAAATAGAAACTCTGGCCTGTAAATCGTTTCTATTTTGTTTTAGTTGTTCTTGTTGCTTTTCTGCAACAGATGAATAGCAATTTATTAGTTTTTATTTATATATACATTTATATTTTATTCATAGATATTTCTATTTAATCGTTTTATTCTCCCGCAGCCCGCACACACATAGTGAGTGCATTACCGCCCACGCTCGCACCCGGCCATCAAATCTAGTCCCGCGCCGCACGTCTCTAGATCACGGGCGCGGCCCGAGTATAGCGGCGGGAAATATCGGGCTCGGCAGAGAATCTGAGCTCTAAACAGGACAGAGTAACGCGGCGGATATCGCTCATATACTTTTTGTTGACGACGTAGTTAAGGCGACAGGCGTGTGTTGCTTAGCGCTTACCGCTTTCTTCCATCTTAAAAATATATCTAAATTACGTCATATGCTCTCAATGAATAATGCAGAACATTTAGAATAATGCAGAACAATTAGTTCATGCGTTTATGACCTCAAGGCTAGATTATTGTAATGCTCTACTGGGTGGTTGCCCTGCAAGCTTAATAAACAAACTACAGCTGGTCCAAAACGCAGCAGCTCGAGTTCTTACCAGAACCAGGAAGTATGACCATATTAGCCCCGTTCTGTCAACACTGCATTGGCTGCCTATTAAACATCGTATAAATTTTAAAATATTGCTGATCACTTATGTAAAAGCCGCGCTATTTTGGTCCAATGAGGGTTTCCAGTAGCACGGGGAAGGAAGCGCGTGTTCTAGTCTTTCCAGCGTTTTAAAGGAATTTTGGTTAAATAAGACACAGGTTCTCATATGCAATTATCTCGTTTTAATCTGACTCCATGAATTAAATAATAGTTCAATGTGCAATAAGGTTATGTTTACACTTAAATAGTTACAACATGGATGTAATGAGAATTTAAACCATTTGTACCCAGCATTTAAATGTAAAATGTTACCTGAGAGAGAGAAATATAAAGAGAGAGAGAGAGAGAGAGAGAAAGAAAGAGCGAGAGAGAAAGAGAGAGAGAGAGGGAGAGAGAGAGAGGGAGAGAGAGACCCTCCACACCAGCTCAGTACCCAAACACAAGAGAGTGAAGAACCTTTGCTGTCCAGTTTTGTCATTTCTCCCCCCACCGTGTCCTCAGCACCCAGGTGTGAGACATTCAAACTGACCAATCAGACCATCACAATTTCCTCCATTGTCCCAATCACTGCTATGCTGGAAATGTCTTAATGAAAAGAAAGTGTCTTTGTTGCATTGAAATAATCTTGGATTATTTCCAACCTTACACTTACAAAGCACTAAATGGTTTAGCTCCGCAGTACTTGAGCGAGCTCTTAACGCATTATAGTCCTTCACGTCTACTGCGATCTCAAAATTCCAGCCAGTTAATAATACCTAGAATATCAAAATCGACTGCTGGGGGTAGATCCTTTTCCTATTTAGCACCAAAACTTTGGAACAGTCTTCCTAACATTGTCCGGGAAGCAGACACACTCTTTCAGTTCAAATCTAGACTAAAAACCAGGGCTCAACATAAAAAAAAATCCCCACTGGCCCCCCGGGCCAGTAGATCAGAGTTTTGCTGGCCCCTTCTATATTTTTACTGGCCCTGAAAGAAATATAAGGAAAAGCATGGGAAACCATTTCTGACATATCAGAATGGGTGCTGAACATAATAAAACGAGGTTACTCGCTGCAGTTCACTCGCAGACTGCCGCGCAGGGGCGGACTGAAACCAAAAAGTGGCCCTGGACTTTCTGACCCACAGCAGCCCACCACATCCCACATCATAACACATTGGCTCATTAATGTGCAGAATAATTTTAACACTACTTATAGCATAAAAATATTACACAATACAAAAATAAATGCTATTTAAACATATTGCGATATTGAGAGCCATAACTCCAGGCTAAACTTACCATTCCATGATATTAATAATTTCACTATAAGCAAGCTTCATTACAAGTTGAAGTGACAAAAAGGTCACTTAGCTGCTAATATTTTATTTTAAAAATTAGAACATTTCTGTAAACAGAAAAGCAGAACACATTTTTAAATAAAACAGCAGCTTTACACCAACCCCCTGCCCTGATTGGTTTACAACAATATAACTTAAAATAAATATATTTTTTATAAAACAACTTAAGCATTTTGGTTCACTATCTTTTGTCAACTTTTCTTAGCCAAAGTAAAACAGTGTTGGTGTTGGTCATCAATCATCATAATCATATGAAATAAACAAAATGATATCAAACTTTAATATATTGAGGGAGCACCAAAAAAATAGCCTAATGAAAAATCAATAATTCTAATGCCGATATTATTATAGATACAGACATCCCAAGTCTCCCGGAAGTTCCGGGAGTCTCCCGCATATTGATAGCGGCTCACTGATGCCCGCGAATTAGTTAAAATCTCCGGAATCTAGAGCGAGCGCGCCCGCGAGACAGAGACTGTGCTCCAAACCGCGCAGCGCGTGCACGGCAGAGAGGGAGAGAGAGCAAGAGAACGCGCGCGTGCCTCATGAAGCGTGTAATATCTCCCGCTGGTGCTACTGTGCTACTACCCTTCACATCGCATGTTCCGGCGATGTGACTATCGCTCACTCGCACATCGCGATGTTAAAATCGAATATCGTTCAGCCCTACTTCGCGCCACTGTGTGTGACGAATTGCTGATTGTTTTGCTGATGGCCAGTCACTGGCCCGACATACTCTTTTACTGGCCCCGGGCCATCGAGCCATTGCTTATGTCGAGCCCTGCTAAAAACACATCTCTTCGGCCTAGCATACACATAACACATTATAGACTTCTATAATTAGGCTGCATAGTTTAGAACAGCCGGGACCGGGAACACTTCCCGTAAATCCTGATGTACTTGGTACATCATAAGAAGGATGGCGTCTACGCTAATATTAGTCTCTCTGTCTATCCCGAGGTTTACCGCTGTCCACCGGAACCAGGCCGTATCCAGATCTGATGGAAGGACCAGCGCCAGGACACGACGACGCCGCTGACCTGAAGTGTCAACCAGTCTCTCCTCCTCTCCACTCCGACTTCAACCAACCAGAACTGGACAAATACTCTGATTCATTCTGACTTCTGACCTGTAATGCTCCTGAATCATAATCAAACACTGTTCGCTCGTTGTCCAGAGGAGAACTGGCCCCCGACTGAGCCTGGGTTCTCCCAAGGTTTTTTTCTCCATTCTGCCCTGATGGAGTTTTGGTTCCTTGCCGCTGTTGCCTTACCTTCTGGCTTGCTTAGTTGGGGACATTTAATATTCAACAATATTATAGATCTGCCTTAAAGGTGGACGATTATGAAATTGTTTTTTGTATTATTTTCATGTTATCACTGTGAAGCTGCTTTGATACAATCTGTATTGTAAAAAGCGTTATATAAATAAAGGTGACTTGACTTGACTTGACTTAGGCGGCCGCCTTAGTTCCAAAGTGCTGCGGGAACCCTGTGTTACGTTAACATGCCGGACACCTATTCAGCCTGTTGTTCTGTGTGCTATTGTGGAGCTGAATAACTAGCCTTTCCAAATTATATATTCAATTTAATTAATCAATGAATAATACTATTGATTAGCATTACCAAACATGGACGTTTTATTATTATTTTAATTATTATTTTAATTTAATACTGTGAAGCTGCTTTGATACAATCTGTATTGTGAAAAGCGCTATACAAATATTCTTGACTTGACTTGACTTGACTTAAATGTCTGTTCTTGGTCTTGGATTTTGTGAAATACATTTCTAAAAAAATGCGACTTATAGTCCAGTGCGACTTATATATGTTTTTTCCTCTTCATGACTCATTTTTTGACTGATGCGACTTATACTACGGAGCGACTTATAGTCAGGGGCCGGTTTCACAAAGATAGACTTTGACTATGGCTTAGATATAGTAGATAGTCAGACTTCAGATAGACATCTAAATCAGACCGTTGCACAAAGCACTTAAGACTTTGACTATCTTAAGTAGGACTACACTGCAATGCATTCTGGGTAAACTAAGACACTTTTCAAAACAAAAAACATGGCGGATCGAGTAAGCGCATTCAGCCGCTCAGTGCAGTTTATCCCAGCAGAAAATATGTGTTTGTTGGAGGAGTATAACCGTTACAAGGACATTTTACTTGGGAAATTTAGCGGAGAATGTAGTAACAAGAAGAAATGTTTGGAAAAAGATTGCTATGACAGTTACCAGCGTTAATCCGACCGTTGAGCGTTAAAGACGTACAGAAAAGATACAAAAACGAAACCGACGATGAAGTCCTCATTATTATATATTTCCAGTAGGTTACTGCGGTCCCTAAAAACCCTTTCCCTTCTCAGCGCTCTCCACGTTGTCTGCAAACCACAAATTATGAGCCATTTTCCCTTTTCTTTTGGCTGTTTGTGATGTAACTGATTGTTACTTCTGGTTGCCAAGGTAACATAGAGTCTTAGATCGAAGTTAGCCTGGGGGTAAGGTGTCTAATTTTTTTGGTCTAAATTAAGTCAGTCTTTATTTTTGTGAAACAGTCTAACTTGCATTAGACTAGTCTATGAGCAAATTTTAGACTTGTCTTGAAACCGGCCCCTGGAAAATACGGTAGTTTCAAAGAGAAGTAATCGCAAGGTATTTTGTGTATGTGTGTGTGTTTCGGTAAAAGATGTTTTTCTGTAAAATACTGCTGTTCACGCTATGTTGTTGATTAGGTTGTGTCAAATATTGTGGTTGTTTATAATTCTTAAATTTATCCCTCCTCAGGTGGAGTTTTATGCGAGGAGATTTCAAAAGCCGCACGACTTTGATTCAATTCAAATGAACCGATTGGAAAACAAATCGTTCGCTATTCGGACATCTCTACATTACATAAAAGTTTACACAAAAATACTGGATGTTCCTCTCTTAGTATAAACAGGGGTGGACTTATTCGGACATTAGGCATTAATAACAGTGCTGGAGTGTTTATTTTTATTCACCAATCAAAAGACGCACTGTATGCATTCTTACCTCAGAAGGCAGGTCCTCTCCCGGGGTTGGTTCATGGCCGCGGGAACTGCAGCACCCCCCTGTTGACAGAGAATTTAAAATTATATGACTAGAAATAAAGTTTTTAGTTTTTCAACAGGTTTTTAATTTTCCAACTTTATTCATAAAATTGTTCGAATTTTTTTATTTTTTATATGATGTCAAATTTGGTTTGTAATTTTGAGAAATAAATATATTTCAAAAGTCGATTTGGCGTGAGCCTAAGTCCCGCCCCTCCGCTTCCGGTGTGCTCATGGGACCTTATTTCGGGAAAAATATGTATGGTAGTCAATGGCGAGAGACAACTTATCTTTTTATTCCGTCCAAACTTTCTTGACTTTCATAATTATCTTTTAAATTGACAAACATCATATGGGTAATTCAGGGCACAATTCAAACGAGATCAAAATATTTGTTGTCTCTCGCCATTGACTACCATACAATATTTTTCCGAAAGGATCCCATGCTCCACCGGAAGGGGAGGGACTTAACGTGACGTACCTACGCTAAAATTAGACTATTCAAACGAAAATCTCACCTAATGTAAACATAAGCTACAGAGAGCCCTGTCATCTGGTATAATTAAGGTTAAAAATAACTACTCAAATTAAATATAGGCCTAATGCAGATTTTATTACAACAACAACTTTATAATATTTGAATGATATAGTACGCCTCACTTATTTCTGGTTATGTTTACTTTCAATGTACTGTGGTCAATGAGATGTCAGTGTTCATCTAAACTAGTGAGTGTGTGAGAACAGAGGAATAACATCAGTGCGAACCACCAACATTTGTTTATTGGGATTAAATATTTTAACCATTCTGTGTCATTTTTCAATGTCAGTATTTTCACTATTTACATGTTTATGCCCAAAATGCTATAATATTCAAAGTAGTTGACTGTCATTCTCCTCTACGCTGTGTACGTAGTGTATACTGTGTATTCTCCTCAATACTGTATACACAGTATTGATTAAATAGCCTAGCCTGTTTAACATGGGTACAGGCACCTCGGGCACCACATCTTAAAAGACTGGATTAAACACCAGCGCACACAAGCAATCCTTTTAATACTCAATTTCATTTAAAAGTGTAAACCCAACAGGTATGACATGTCAGAAAGAGAAAAAACTGTTCATGAGAAGACGAGCCTATAGGACGGCTGCAGCTTAGTGGATAAATATATTTAGCTATTTATTATTCAGAATGCACAGTTGGAAAGAAAATATATTTATAGAAACATTTCAGCAGGCTCAAGATAATTAATACAGAGATCATTATTCACTGTTTTAATCAGTTGGCAGCCATTAAACAGTGATAATAATCTGCATGTGTGGAGGTGCGCTGACTGACCTGCTCTCACACGCGCTCCTCAAGTTCCTCATTCACTGCTACTCCCCATCAAGCGCACGGCAGCAGGCTCCGGCCCACGGCCAGCGGTGGAGACTCCGCTCCCTCACGGACGCCACTCGCCTGTCCCCCGACAACCCAGCACTTCATCACAACTTCTCCATTCAGCTGGGTGTCAACCATAAAGCGCCTGCTAAATGATTTAATGTAATGTAAATGTCCAGGCCTGGTCCTCTTCTGTTCTTCACTGTCGTCGCTCCTGCTTTTATGCTCCCGTAGCTCCTCCGTGAAACACTCGAGACTGGCGCTCATCTCTGCCTCGTCCTGCTTGACACAGTAACACAATTAAATAATGTTTAAATAATGTCGACTGGAGAACTGGCTGTTGTGTGACAGTAATTTCATCTATTAAACCAGGGGTTCCCAAACTTTTCCATTCCAGGACACACCTAGACAAGAATAATCTATCTCAAGACCCACCCAAATAATCTTAAAGCATGAATGTTAGGCGTTAGTTCTCTTTAGAGCAGTTTTTTTCCTTGCCATAGTATGAATGACATAAGTTTAATTGCAATACAAACGTTTGGTACATTATACATTTTTTTGAGAATTAACAGCCTAATGGCTGTTGAAATAATGTGAAGAATACCAAGTAGTTTTTGTCTGCTGCCTCAACTGATTTAATATATAAAGAATATATTGCTGCCTCAAATATAAAGAAATGGAAAAAGATTAAGTAAGCCTAATCTTAGCCAAAGGTTTGATATGACAAAAAATCAGAATATAAAAAAATAATAGACTAATAATTTTATTTGACAGTAGGCCCATGACCTAGAATTCATGTGATTTCATGCCCAATTCAGAGCAGTGATTGGAGTAAACGTGTTTCTTGATGACAATGCGCAGCGAACTGCTTAACCCTCTGGAGTCTAAGGTGTTTTTGGGGTCCTTGAGATGTTTTGACATGACCTGATATTTGTATTTTTTTCAGTTGCTTATAAACATATTAATGGCAAAGGTGTAATTACACTCTATTTAGCACGAACATGTCTATCATAATATGTGAGCAACATGCATGTACATGTTTGCATTTTTGAGAGAATATTATTTATGCGTGGTTATTCAAAAAACTCAAACTTAAATGTTCTGATATAAGACCACAAACGACAAACTTCACATATTTCCACAATACTTTTGACTAATGGATGTTGTCGGCTAAAGTGTTTACTTTAAAATGATCTGAAAATCATCCGGGCTAATCGTTCACATTAAACAATAGATTGATTTAAATTTTGTAAGACACTTTTTGTTTGGAAAGGCAATATGCAGGGGGGTGTGAATGATCCAACAAGGTCATGAATAATGTCCTCATTCCCACCTGAGAGAAGACAAAGACATGCTAATGCTGCATACTAATGAGCAATTCATAGGTGTCACTGAGCCACAAGATGCAAAGACAACACACACACACATATACACACACACACACACACACACATATATATATATATATATATATATACATACATACACACACACATATATATATGCCCAGTTGGAAACATCTTGAAAAAAGTGTATTTTTCCACAAACTGTGTATGCTTGCAAATTGTATAATATCCAAGGTAAACATTTCTAGTAATTGTGCAGTTAATTCTCATTCGTATTTTCAGAAAGTTTTGGATAGGCTATCCTCTCCCCAAATTTGTCACTAATAAAACACAAAAATAATTTAAAGACAAGGCTTATATTGATATTTTAAGATTTTGTTTGCACCTTGTAAATTAGGTTTTGATGTGGCAGTAAAAAAATTATAATCTATCCAAAATGAAATGTTGTCTTTCATATTTAGTCTGTAACATATTGTCTTTTATAGGCTAATATATATTAGGGCATAAATGTTAATTTGCAGTTTAATATGTTGCTTATCCAAAGACATTTTATTTCAACGTATTCAGTCGATTTTTACTCATCTCAGAAGGCAATATAGATAGTTTCATTCAAACACAGACATGCGCATGTGCCGTTCATTCATCAAACACAGAAACGCGCGAAATGGAGTAAACAACAGCATGTGCCGTTCATTCATTCAAACACAGAAACGCGCGAAATGGAGTAAACAACAGCATGTGCCGTTCATTCATTCAAACACAGACACGCGCATGTGCCGTTCATTCATCAAACACAGAAACGCGCGAAATGGAGTAAACAACAGCATGTGCCGTTCATTCATTCAAACACAGACACGCGCGAGCTGGAGTAAACAACAGCATGTGCCGTTCATTCATTCAAACACAGAAACGCGATTCAAATTTAAACAGTCTTTTGCGGTTTACAGACACCATTTCATATCGCGATTAGAACAAAGCACTTACTGATGATCTGCAGCTGGATCCGTTGTTCGGCTACTCCAGCACGTTTGAGGTAAAATTTCCAGTATTATCACGATATTATTATTCCTCACAGCGAGTGTGTTGTCCAGCTGTTGTGGGCGTTGACTGGTTTGCATGTGTTGCTTCAGATCATCTGCGTTTGAATAGCGCGCGCGCTGTCGATGGGCGTGTCACATTAGCGGAGTAATGAGGTGCCAGAACGATAATGAGCACAGCTGATTTCTCACAATTTCAACAATTTTTTTATAAAGAGCTCACAGCTAACCAAAGCTGTTTTTGTTTTAATAAAAAATACAGTAAAACTTAAGTAATATTGTGAAATAGTATTACAATTTAAAAATTTCAAAATGTAATTTATTCCTGTGATGTCAAAGCTGAATTTTCAAAATCATTACTTCAGTGTCACATGACCCTTCAGAAATATGAAAAAAGTTTGCTGCTTAATATTTTGGAAACTATGATAAATTTTTTCATGATTCTTTGATTAATAAAAAAATCAAAAAGAACAGCATTTATTTAAAACCGAAATATTTTGTAACATTACACGTTTTAATGTCACCTTTGATAACTAATGCATCCTTACTGAAAAAAAATTCTGACTAACCTACACATTTTTGAACAGTGTACTTTCATTAGGTTATTATTTATTGCAATATAAACACTGTCAGAGTCATCAACAAGGTATCTCTTTATTTACCATTCGAAGACAAAGCAACTTTCTGCTCTTATGTTTACTCCGTGCACTTGTCAAGGTCTTCATCATGTTTGTCGTGGTACCGGTCTTTGCAGCAATTATTTTACCGCAAATACTGCATCGCGCGCTGTTGGCATCGAGCCTGGAGAAATGTACCCACACTTTTCCAAATCTTTAAGGTATTATGTGTGTGCTCGCGTCTCATATGAATATGTGCGCGTAGAGTTTGTGTGTGTGTGCTCGCGTCTCTAGTATGCGCGAGTTTGTGTGTGTGCTCGCGTCTATAAGTATGCGCGTGGAGAGTTTGTGCGTGCGCGTCTCATACGAGTTTGTGCGCGGAGAGTTCCGCGCGTCTCGTGTGTGTAGAGTTTGCGTGTATGTGCGTGAGCGACTTTGTGTGTTGTTGTGCATTTCATATGTATTTGTTTGAGCACTAACGTTGACGAGTTAACTCCTTAGGTATCGAAATCTGGAACCGAACAACCTGTCATTTTTCGACACTCGATAGTATCGAGGCAATTCGGTCAGTACCTAAAAAGTATCGCACTCGGTACCCAGCCCTACACGCGCACGCTTCAAAATCTACTACTAAGCAATTTAGTGATTTCTATTTAACATTGGTACATCGTGCAAAATGTTTGTGCGTGTGTGTGTGTGTGTGTCATTCATGAAACGTAAATTTAGCTGCAGCCAATAGTGACTGCGCGACCCACCTCTCCCCAACCCACAAATGGGTCGCGACCCACAGTTTGAAAACCACTGTATTAAACGAATCTAGTTATTTATTAGTCTGCAGACCTGCCAACCTTGAAATTATTTTTGAGTACCATCAGTGGGACGGGATACGGGGTTTGGGTGGGGTTATATATTCTCACAGTTTTGCTTACACAAACACATGCCTATCTTCATCTTTCAAGGCGGTAACTTCAACATTACGTCAACTGAGACGTATATGGGAACTCCTCCCTTCTCCATTTTTGCTGAAATCTTATAAGCTAACGCCAGCTGTGGGACAGCTGGCCAATTGACGCGAAGCATGCAAATACTGACAGGTTCGCGGGCAGTATAAAATGCATGGGCGCGACAATTGCGCCAGAATCTCTTTCTTCATGCTAGAAATCACAAAAAAATCAGTCATCGTGGAAGTTGCATTAGAGGACTAATCAACCTTTTTTCTTCAACGCATCTGATGGCTACTACATGGGGTTCATGGTCGTCCTCAACAGGCACCTATGGCGAACCTTAGCTGACCTGAAGGACTCGGACCGCAAGACGCTACTGAACGCTCCAGTCACTCCCTCCGGCCTCTTTGGTGACGCCGTGGAGTCGTGCTTGTGTGCGTTCCACAATAAAAACATGTATCCCTTCACAAAAAGAGCTTTTTCTTCCTCTTGCACCCAACACTGTGTCACTCGCCTGCCCCAGAGCAGCGCAGAGTCACAGCCCATAATTATAATGGCCTCTCAAGGGCGCGGGAGTGCCAACATTACACAAAGCCCACCGCGAGCCGCCCTCCCGCCAGTGTTTGTAGACTTGCGGGGGCGGGGCTCCAGTCAAAACACATCATCACTGGCTACGGCGGCCGTAGAGCTACCGCGTCCGCTGTGTCACTTCATGGACGCGTGGGAGGCTATTCCGGGCGTTTCACCGTGGGTACTGGGAATAATTCAGCACGGATATTCTCTCCAGTTCAAACGCAGGCCACCCCGCTTCAATGGCGTGGTCCCGTCACTGACTTTGCCCCAAAACGTTCCCGTTCTGTGGCAGGAAGTTCTCGGTCTGCTCGAGAAGGGCGCGATAGAGCGTGTCCCTCCGAGCGAGCAGGAGAGCGGATTCTACAGCCGCTATTTCTTGGTGCCAAAGAAGGATGGTGGTCCGCTACTGGATCTGAGACCCATCAATGAGCACTTCACAAGCGCGCGTTCAGAATGACAACACTGAAACAGATCCTGGCACAGATTCGTCCCGGGGACTGGTTTGCTTCAGTGGATTTAAAGGACGCGTACTTTCATATTCAAAAATTGCGACGCGCCACATGCGCTTCTTGAGGTTTGCTTTCGAAGGCACGGCTTATCAGTATTCGGTGCTACCAGGACTAGCCCTGGCTCCCCGAACATTTTCAAAGTGTGTGGACGCAGTGCTTTTCCCCCTCAGATCGAGCGAGATGCGCATCCTGAATTATCTGGACGATTGGCTGATTTTGGCCCACTCAAGAGATGTGCTAATCAGTCATGTGGAAACACTGCTTCGCCACCTGGATACGCTGGGACTGCGTGTGAATATGCAGAAGAGCGTGTTTATCCCGAATCGGACTATAACCTATCTAGGAGTATGTTTGGTCTCTGTGGCGATGCGAGCCCACCTCTCTCAAGAGCGCATAATCTCATCGACTCAGACCGGGCAGGTCTGTTTCACTGAGGGAATTTCAGAGGCTTCTGGGACTGATGGCGGCAGCTTCTTCAGTGTGCCATCTGGGCCTGCTGCATATGCGGCCGCTGCAGTTTTGGCTGAAAACCCGAGGGCGTGGTCCTCAGGCCACAAGCACATTACGGTCACTCACAGCTGCGTCAGCACTCTGAGACCGTGGAGCAACCCGGACATGTTCAGCCCAGGAGTTCCTTTGGGTACAGTGACACAGCGCATCGGGCTGGGGAGCAGTATCCCACATAGCAACATTGTGTCGGCCCAGATCCGGCCCAAATCTGGCACACGTGGAAAGATGATCTGGCCCACATGCAGCGTGGAATGACGGGCCTTGGGTGGCCCACTCTTGTTTGCCAGATCTGGGCCACAAGCAGGCCATAGCAATGCCACATGTCAGCCAAGAGCAAATAAACAAACCAGAACTGGACCTTATCTGAGCCACAAAACCTGTGTATATTAAATATGAAGTCATTTCAGCCTTAATAAAGCCTGTTATCACTGAAGAATCACTGAAGGAAAGAAGAGAACAGAAAAAAGACAAGCAGAAACACAAGAACTAAAACTGACTTCAGTCACAGCCTTAGATGAAATCCACTGAAGAGAAAAGAAGACATTAAATCTGTGAAGATCTCAGCAGAGGAGGATTAAAAAACACTTCACTTACTTCACTTACTAACCAGACTGACTTTATTTCTGTCAGACGTCTACAAAAGTTTTATTGAGAATTAACAGAGGTTTAACTCTGTTTAATTTGAAGTTACCGTAACGGTGATTAGTGTTTCCATTAGTTGGGCTCTTAACTCTTAAAATGTCTCTTGTCCATTTTGGCTGTTGTGACAGTGTGTTGTTCAAACACATTTGCAGCAGAAAAGATAGCTAAAGTGAAACGAGATCAGATGATGATGATGATCTGTTGATGGTTATATACTATTCATGAAATAGACTGATTCACTAATGTCATTTGAGTCTAACAATTGTGTTGTATCATTAATATATTCATATATCAAACCCTGTGTTTTTGTCGCATGAGATCTGGCAATATTACAACAATCAGTTAGAAGATTTTAACAAACATGAGGACAAAAATCTGATCAATCATAACACACACAGACATCAATAATCAACGTATGAATCTCAACAATGGTGACAATCAAAAGTACCTTGCTGCAATGCATGCTGTGTACCAGCATTGAACAAAACTCCCAGCATGCATTGCAACATGAATAAATTATGCAGCTGAATTGTCCTATTATTTTGTTTAATTCTAAATATTTGCTTTTATTTTGTTGCTGTTGTTTTTGTTGTGACTTAGTAGATTTTCAGTGCTGTTCTGAAATTATGTTTATCTACATATTGTTGATTGTCACCATTTATGAGATTCATACACTGATTGTTGTTGTCTGTGTGTGTCATTGCAGGCCAGCTTTTAGTGAACGTGTTTGTTAAAATCTTCTAACTGATTGTTGTAATATTGCCAGACCTCATGCTGCAGTAACACAGGGTTTGTGATGTGCATACACTAATGGAACAACACAACTGTTATATTCAAAAGACATCAGTGAATCAGTCTATTTCATGATGATTATAAAACCATCAACAGATCATCTTCATCACCTGACCTGATTCAAATTAGTTTTCTTTGCAGCTGAAAATGTGTTTGACACACTGTCATAGTAGCCTTTCAGACATAATAAGAGTTAAGAGCCCAACTAATGGAAACACTAATCACTGTTATGGTGACTTTAAATGAACCAGAGTTAAACCTCTGTTAATTCACAATAAAAACTTCTGTAGACGTCTGACAGAAATAAAGTCAGTCTGGTTAGTAATAAGTGAAGCTGGTAATGCTGTTTGTGGAGTTGTTTATTCCTCCTCTGCTGAGATCTTTATAGATTTAATGTCTTTTATCTTCAGTGGATTTCTTCTAAGGCTGTGTCTGAAGTCAGTTTTAGTTCTTGTGTTTCTGCTCGTCTCTTTTTCTATTCTCTTCTTTCCTTCAGTGATTCTGCTTGTTAACAGGCTTATTAATGCTGAAATGACTTCATATTTAATATACACAAACTTTGTGGCTCAGATAAGGTCCTGTTCTGGTTTATTTCTTTGCTCTTGGCTGACATGTGGCATTGCTATGGCCTGCTTGTGGCCCAGATCTGGCAAACAGGAGTGGGCCACCCAAGGGCCGTCATTCCACGCTGCATGTGGGCCAGATCCGCATTCCACAAGTGCCAGATGTGGGCCGGATCTGGGCCAACAAAATGTTGCTATGTGGGATGCTTGGGCGTGCCTGCCTCAGGCCTGTGGTCGGAGTCACAGAGAGAGTGGCACATAAACCGTTTGGAATTGGAGGCGGTGTCCTTAGCCCTGGAAGCATTTCAGTCAAAATTAGAGCAGCAACATGTACTGATTCGAACCGACAACACGTCTGCGGTCTCGTACATAAATCGCCAGGGCGGAGTGCGCTCCAGAGCCCTGTTCAAACAGGCAGCGAGTCTCCTGTTGTGGGCGGACCGTCACCTTCCAGGGCTCCAAACAAAAAAATCAAGTAAGGAGCCATTGGCTCCTATAGGGGAAAAAAACAGGCGCCAAATAATTTTTTTAAGAGCCACATAACAATGCATTTACTTTTAGTCACCCTGTTGTGTGCATGTCTCTCCTCTTCTTACAGTTTCAGCATTTTCATCTTGTGAATGTTCTGGGAACTGAAGCTTATTTGGGAACTGAATGTCACTTCCGACTTATGAACTATATACAGTCAAATTTTTTTTTTTATATAATAAATAATAAATTCCCGCAGCTCGCATGCACGAGAAACTGCACGTGCTAACGGTGCAGTCTGTGGAGCATTCTTCGCGATTATATGATCGCGTGCATGTTTATGCTTGTTGTTACTGTCCCCGTGTTTTCTCACAGTCTCTTTTTTGAAATGGTTAGTTCCTGTAATGAATTCCGTTTTCCCCCGCTATTTCTTTGCCCGCTCTTGAACAAAAGTCACAAAAAATTTTTTGTGTCTCGTGATCATACCTCAGTAGGGCTGCACGATTTTGGCCAAAATGATAATCACGATTAATTATCACGATTATTTGTTGATTTGTCACATAGGCTAATTATAACTGCTTTTTACATTCATATTGTGCTACATTTCCTGCTAATGTGCATCAAAATAAAATGGGTCCTCTTATTCACCAAAATTCAGTGCATCTCCAGAATAAATAAAAATAAATAATTTATTAATATTTTAAATTGTATTTATATACATTGTATTTATAATAATTATTAAGATAGACTAGATATATTATCTTCTGTTATTATTATTATTATTACCTATTATTACATGGCTTGGTTAAATTCTAATGTAGAATGCAGTATGTTATTTCTTGATAAGACACAGTTGCCATGAAAAACATAGCGTTATCACGGACACGGAAGCAATACAATCGTTTTTAAATCAATATTTTGTGTCAAATTATTGATTTATTTGGAAGGTAGCCATGTAAGCGGGATCCCGATGTCAGTGAATACAATTCTGTAGTTGTTATTTGAAAGGTCTCTTGTTATTTGAAGTCTCTCGCGCGCAGACACCCTCGGTCTCTCTCGCGCACTATTGCTCGCGCACAGACACACGCTGTCTCATCTCGCCCAGTTCGCTTCGCTTTTGTCCAGTCCGGCAAAACATTCTAGTTTATACATCTAGAAACTAAGCTGTGCGGTGCAGGGAACAACTCTGATTATTGGCTCGTCATGGAGCCAGCGCTAGATTGGCTTTGCAAAAAAAAAAAAAAAAAAAAAAAAAACTTTCATATGGAGCGTTCTATGAACAGAATGACGCATTTAAAATATCGCAGATTTTTTGTTAGCAGAGGTGTGTCATGCGTGCTGGTGATTGACAGAGATGAGGATTGCTTGAAGAAGTCCAATATTTTTCGCTTTGACATTTTTTTTCTGGCGCGAAAGGTGACATTCGCTTTACCCGTTCATATTTTGGCGCTTTCACTCAGTTCACACAAAGCGTCTCATTTCATGACGTTAACAAAACAAATGAAGAGATAGGCTACTGGTTATAAAACATGCATGTATGATGCAGATTTTACAATCAAAGGGAGTAAATTTGTATTGTCGCCAATGGCGACCTTGGCAGAAATTTCACTCGCAAATAAATATATTTGGTCGCAAATGCGACCATTTTAGTCGCAGTTTGGAGCCCTGTCTTCTCTCCATAAGAGCGGCGAACATACCCGGTCTCCTGAACCGTGGAGTGGATATGCTGTCGAGGAACGGGATTCCTCAAGGGGAGTGGAGGCTTCACCCTGGATCAGCCTAAATGATTTGGGATCGATTCGAGAGGGCGGACGTGGATCTGTTTGCCACAAGCGAGAACACGCACTGTCAGACGTTCTTCTCGCTATCCCACTCCCCCGCTGCTGGGAGATGCTCTGACATTGCGTTGGCCGGAAGCCAGGCTTTACGTGTTTCCTCCGGTGAAGATTCTGCCTATGGTGTTGTGCAAAATCAGAGAGGAGAGAGCGTCAGTGATCCTCGTGGCCCCGAACTGGCCGAATCTGCCCTGGTTCGCGGACCTGAGAGAGTTAATCATGGCTCTCCATGGCGAATCCCCCTCAGAAAGGACCTGCTGTCTCAGGCGAACGGCACGATATGGCACCCCAGCCCCGAGCTGTGTAACCGTCATGTGTGGCCGCTGCGGGGACCTTAGATGAGCGAGATACTCTGCACTCACGAGTGCTGAGCACACTCGCGGAGTCGCGCGCGCCTTCAACCAGGCGCCTCTACGCTCTGAAATGGGGAGTTTTTACTAAGTGGTGCAAGGACATAGATATTGACCCGGGGACCAGTTCTGTGTCGGATGTTTTGCGCTTTCTAAAGCACAGAATGGATAGCGGGAGTTTACCATCCACGCTGAAGGTGTATGTAGCCGCTATTGCTGCTTTTCGTTCCCCGGTCGACGGGCAATAGATCGGTAAGCACGCTCTGGTGATCAGATTTCTCAGGGGAGTGACGAGATTGTGTCCATCACGGCCGCCCTCTGTGCCCTTGGGATCTAGCTCTAGTTTTGAGGGCTCTATCTCTACCACCGTTCAAGCCCCTAGCTTCGATTACAGTTAAGGAGCTCTCCCTGAAGACGGCATAACTTCTAGCTCTCGCCTCGGCGAAGCGCGTTGGTGACTTACACGCGTTCTCGGTGAACGGTGATTGCATCTGTTTCGGACCGGGCGACTGCAGCGTCACTCTCCGGCCGAGACCTGGCTATGTTCCAAAGTCACTCAATACTCCATTCAGAGCACAAGTTGTTTCCCTGCCCGCCTTATCTCGAATGACGCTGACGCTCAGACCGCTGTGTGCCCTGTCAGGGCTCTGCAGATGTACGTGGATCGTTCGGCCGCCTTTTGCAGTCGGACCAGCTATTCGTGTGCTTTGGTGGATGTGCTGTTTCAAAACAGAGACTTTCTCACTGGATTGTGGATGCTATTGCATTGGCTTATGAATGCCAGGGGAAGGACTGTCCCCTTAACATCAGAGCTCATTCTACGAGGGTGATTGCCTCCTCATGGGCCTGGTCAAAAAGGTATGTCTATTCAGGATTTATGTCTTGCTGCTGGCTGGTCTTCTCAGAACACATTCGCCAGGTTTTACAAGCTGGACGTACCGTCCGTAGCATCCCAAGTCCTTTCGGTGAGTTGAGCTTACTCATATATTATGAAACTGTAGATAACCAACTATGCAGTAGTTACCATTAGCTGCTAACTCTTTATGGCTATTAGGTTGATGCAGCGGTCACCGCAAACACTGTCGACACTGTTTAACTCTCATGCTTGAGTGCATATTTTGTTGTGCCTGCCCTGATCAGTGCAGCCTTCACGTTCATTATGTTAGGATATGCAAATTTTGATAAGGTTGGAGCTGACGCTTCATTGGCCTAGTTCTGCCTATCAGATGCGAGTATTCCTTGGCTAGGAACTGTCTGTCGCTTATGTGTGAGTGCAGTTGACCCCGTTCTGGGCTTATCTTCTCTGCTCTTACGGCGTGATTTTATACAGTTCCCATATACGTCTCAGTTGACGTAATGTCTCGTTCCCGCCTCTCAGGGAACCGAGGTTACGATAGTAACCAGAGTAGGGCTGGGCGATAAATCGATTTTATCGATTAACTCGAGTGTGTAGTGTACATCGATGTGTTTGAATGAAAATCGGTTTTCTCTATAATATCCGCCGACGCTCCCCTCTGGGCTTCCGTAGTTCCGAATGCGCTCAGCGCGTTTGCCATAGACCTACACAAACAACATGGCAAATGAACAAGACCGCGGCTGCACAAGCACACCCGCCAAAAACATTTACAAACTGAATCGCAGGGCTGCCAACTCTCACGCATTCACCGTGAGACACACGCAATCGTCACTTTCCACTCGCTCTCACGCCACACATCCATTTTCTCACGCAGAGAAAATCGCGAAGCAAAGAGGACACTGACCCCGACAGAGTAGCTTACGGTATTGACATGAAATATGAGATTTCTCTCAGATTCTGTCAATTTAATTACAAAATTCAAACAATAAACAACGTTTTGGCGCTTGTAAATGTGACGTGACAGATCACAGACAGATCTCAGTTCAAGCGGCACGTGAACCGATCATCTGTTACTACAAACTTAGTTAATCAGGCATGTGATCATATAACGTTAGGCTATGTGATGTTTTAGGCCTATTTTGCAGACATCCATTTAAAATGTAGGCAATGGCTTATAAAGAACCTTTCTTCCATATCCACTTAGGTTTCTCAGCTTGGACTCAAGCATTTGTGTGGTCCAGGTAACGTTAGCTTTGCATAAAAAAAATGGTTAAATCATTCGCATGGCTACTTTTTGTATACTTTAAGGAAATTTCCAAGCCTGTACTTTGGTACTTTAACTTGAGTAAAGAAGTTAAATCAGTACTTCTACTTTTACCAGAGTATTTTTTAACACAAGTATCTACTTCTACTTGAGTACGAGAAGTGAGACGGACTATTTTCTTTAGCGGAAGCAATATAAATCGTTTTTAAATAAATAAACTCCTTTTAAAATCAATATTTTGAGTCAAATAATTGATTTATTTAGTATGTAGCCATGTAATAAGCGGGATAATGTAGAGTTTGTCTTACATGTCCTTCACGAGGCACACGCGCGCGGTCTCTTGCTCTCTCTTTCCCTCTGTCATGCACGCGCTACGCGGTTTGAAGCACAGTCTCTGTCTCGCGGGCGCGCTCACTCGCTCGCTCTAGATTCCGGGGGAGAAACTATTTGCGGCCATCAGTGAGCTATATATTTAATATAATTATTAAAATATAATTATTGATTTTTCATTAGACTATTTGTTGGTGCCCCCTCAGCACTCGGCACCCTACGCACAGTGCGTTATGCGCG
>JARPMJ010005049.1:0-67404 GCA_033366665.1 Phoxinus dragarum
GACTACTGCATCTTTCACAGATGGTCTATAGCGCCATCTACTGTTCACATTCATCGTGACAACCTGTCATATTTACTGGCATTTTAACATTATTTCTTCATCAAGACGGTTATAAAAAACAAGTAGTGGTCATCGCCTTTGACAATTGAAACGTGTGACTTTACATCTGGTGTCTAAGAAACTACATTTGTTACTGATTTGCTCAATGTCTTGATGCATAACATCAAACACGCATCTCTAATGGACATCTTCATTAGGATGTGGCATTACAAAATGCTAGTGCTTCTACTGATAATATTTAAAGGCTTAATTGAACAGAACATGCTTACTTTAAAAACTGCTCCGTGTACTTTTACACTCTTTTTTAACATGGTTGAGAAAAGTAAAAAAAGAACGGTTGTAATTTTTAAATGCTATATTGAATCCCAAAACAGAATTTAGAACTGTATATGCTTCGCACAAAATAAAATATTGAGATCTTTTAAGAATTTTGTTTATGACTTATGCGCACCTTTATTAATTATAAAAAAAATATACAAAATGAATGTATAAAATTTCATTTTGACTTTCATTTTATTTCTCTTTGGCCAAGTTAGAAATGTTTCACTTTTGAATCATAGCCATGTCTCATGAACCAGAGAACTTAATTTAAAACGAACAATGCAGAGCACCTGTTTGAACATGTTAATCAGTTGTTCCCCTCTTTCTCCTTTACAAGTCAATCCGTTGCCGCTCTGTGTTCACTATACTGACACCAAAAGCACCAGCGACGAGGTGGAATAATTAAACAATCTAGCAAAAACATGCTAGATACCAAAACACCCTAAATTTAACATTTACACAATTTTTTTTTAATTATTAAAAAATTATCAATTAAATTAAAGTTTTTTATTAGCATCTATGAAGAACCTTTAACATGGATGGAACTTTTTCATTGGACTAAAGTTTCTTTACAGTAGACAAAAAGGTTCTAAAAAGTTATTTACACAAAGAAAAAAAATGGTTCATTTAAGAACTTTCACTGAAAGGGTCTTTGGGGAATCAAAAATGGTCCAAATAACATTGCTGCAGAAACCAGATCTTCCGTATTTCATTTCTGGTTTAAAAATAGCAAAATGAATGGACACAAAGTACATGGACCAAAATAGCATTGTCCTTTCGATTTGGATGAAAAAGCTTATGAAGTGATTAAGAGACCAGAGTAAACAGATCTGAATCTAGACAAACTACATAATTGCAGTTGTGTTATTTCTAGGGTTGCAAAATTCCCGGGAATTAACGGGAATATATGGGAATCAATGGAAATTTGCTAAATTGCAAGTTAGCCTGCAGGAAACTTAAAAGAATAGTTCACAAAATGAAAATTCTGTCATTTACTCACCCTTAAGTTGTTTCAAACCTGTTATTTCTTCTGCACAAAAGAAAATGTTTTGAAGAACATTGGTAACCAGACAGTTGATGGACCCCATTGACTTGCACAGTATTTTTTTCCTACTATTGAAGTCAACTGTCAACCATCAACTGTCTGGTTACCGACATTCTTCAAAATATCTTCTTTTGTGTTCAGCAGAAGAAAGAAACTCATACAGGTTTGAAACAAACAATTTTTAAGTGAACTATTCCTTTAAATGTAGCTTAAAAAAAAAAAAAAAAAAAAAACATTGCAGCATAATCTTGGTTTAAACAACCAGAATGCAAATTCGGTTGAAATGTTATCCTGTGAATTCCTCTATCATATGCACACAGCAACATTTTATAAATCAGGCCTTGGTCGCTCTGGAATCAGAGTTTTTATTTATTTATTATTACTTTTTTTTTATTTTTTATATATATATATTTTCCAAAATGCCTCCCATGAAAATAACTTTTCCACCCCTTTGCAACCCTAGTTATTTCATAGATTTGGTGACTTGAACCGTTATTCTAAAATGTAGAAAAGTCAAAAGAATGAGTAGATACGGTCAAACTTGTTTCTCGTAATTTCTCTGGTATTAGGGACACCAAGATTGGACAGGAGTTATACGAGTATAATCATTTCCACTTCATGAAGTCCAGTGACAAAGATGTTTTGACTTGCAGGATTGCAGAGGTTCTTCTAGAACAAAATAACTGGTGAAAAGATTACTCGTATCATTCTTTTCAAAGGCAGAGTAAATACACAGCTATTTATGTGTGAAAAAATATTAACCTTGGCTTATAAATACGAGCAACACTGAATTACAGTGCCAAATCAATCCATTGAGAATTGCTACCACGGGTTAAAGCGTGAGTGACATCTCAGAAGGCTGAATTTTATCACAAACGAAGCCATTGTTCATTCCAGCCGAGAAACCGCCCTGCCAAGACCTTGTCATATCAATAGATAGTTTAATCTCACCCACACAGAAGCCAAGAACCTTGATGTCAGACTGACCAACATTATTTGCACCCAAAATACAAACCACAGTTAAAAACTGATCATGTGTTAGTCATTTACATTTTTTTAGTCATGTTTTTTTTTTGTATTTCCTCCGCATTCACATGGGGTTACTTTGTTTTATATTTTGAACGTTTCTTGTCTCTTTGTTTAGTATTTCGACACCCTGTGAGCAATGAATTTCCAAGACGATTACTAGATAACAGAAAAAACAATAAGAGCAAGGCCAGAAACATACTTTACACAAGTACACGAATCCACCGCGTTTAACATATTTTGCATTGCAACAATGCGTAAATCCATTCTTGGTCATTTATTTACTACGTGTACATTTGTTCTTTATCTGGTGTTGTTTTTATCTGATGTTCCTAGTAATTTTCAGAAGAACTCAATTTCTACCAGCAATCTCAGAAAAATTTAGAAGTTTTCAAAATGAAGGTAGTTTTGTGTGTATTTGTGTCACCTTGTATTTGCCCTGGTCACAGCCACACAGGGTGCTCTCCATGGTGTAACTGCGCTGCACGCCGATCTCTCTCCAGACCACCACACGCGCCGTGGCTTCTTTAGAGCGCTCAACTACAAAACTGCAGCTGGACAGGCTGAACGCTGGAGCCATCTGAGACAGCAGCTTCGGCAGAGTCTACAACACACGAGAAGTGGCTTTTACATTCAACTTACAGCATTTACATTGAACAAATCAACACTGATAAAGAGTAAACTTTTGAAGACTACGTTGTATGCTGCCTTTAAAGAGGAACTATTATGCCTTTTGACATGTTCAAAATTCTTTAGTGTGTAATGTTGCTGTTTGAACATGAAAAGGGTCTGCAAATATCATTAGTAGAGATTCCAAGACCAGAAAGCCATACAATTGGAGCACATTGCGCTTTTTTGGAAGAAGGGGCTTCATAGAGACAGGAACGAAACGGTGTTACGGAAATACTGGGAAGAGAGGAGCTGCAACAGTAGCCGCGTTTCCATTACAGATTTGCGCAAAACTTTTGCGATTTTTTCTAAATATCGATAAAAAAACCATTGCGAAATGACAGCGTTTCCATTAACCGATGTTATGCGACTAAAACATTATTTTTTCCTCTCGCGATAAGTCATTAAAAAAATCATGGCAACAGACGTTGGTAGGTTTATACATCACAGCCACCGCGCGAGACATTATTATTATTATTAACGGAAGGAGACGTGTGTGTGTTATCCAAGCATTAATGGTAAGGAAAGACCCTTACACTGGGAGCAGCACATATGAGGAGTTTCTGGGTGTTTCTCCTTCATTTCTGCTTCAAGCTCTTGATTGTGGCATTTCTTTGAGGTTTAGAATCCAGTATTCCTGTAATTATTTTGTCTTTTATGAAATAATAAACAACTCTGTCTCGTATTCTGTCTGAACACACCGCGCCTTCTAAGTCAGGTGACTGTAAATGCGCCAAAACTGTTTCCATTGCCGTTTTGCGAAATATTTATTTTTCGAATTGCCTGAAAAACCACCTCATGCGAGCGTAAAAAACTTTTTTGCGAAATTGACGTGTTTCCATTGAGCGTATTTTCAATTCGCAATTTCAATTTGAACGGTAATGGAAACGCGGCAAGTGTCAATAATAATTCAATATGATGTCATTGACAGTGTTTCTGAATGCTTGACTAAGTCTTGTCTTCTTGTCTTTTTGATACGACTGGTAGGCTAAAACTGAATTGTCCTACGGGGATAAATAAAGTTGTTTGTATTGAATTGAATAATCCTCCCCCAAAAAATGACAATTCTGTCATTGACGCGCCCTCATGTCATTTCAAAATCGTATCTTTCTTTCTTCTGTGAAAAGAAGATTGTTCCGTTGTTTTTGTCCATATTATGAATGTTAATGGGACCCAAAACTTTTAAGCTCCAAAGAGGACTCGAAGGTGTAGCATGAATTTAATACATACAAAAACATCTGAAACATTTATCAAGTATCTTCTTTTGTGTTGTGCACAAGCATTTCCAATTTTCCATTTTTGGGTCACCAATTCCTTTAATGTGTAAATGTGGGCAGTTAAGTGCTAATGAGGGCATTACATGTGAATAACCCAATTTTTTTTCATAAATGGTCTGAATGGACAGAGGGAGCTGTGTGTTGTGAATGTCAGATTATATCTAAATAATACTTCCCAAAAAGATGCCAATAAAAGATTAGTATATAAAGTGTGCAGATGTGTTACCCTGTATCCAAGGTCCTCGTGTAGGTCAACAGTGCTGGTGTTGACATTGGTCTGCCACACCGTCTCCTTAATACTACAGCCGTACATGAAAACGTTCTTCTTCCGTGAATGGCCGTGATAGTCGCAGAACACCTAAACGCACACAGTTAACAGACATACACACACTGCTGGTGTCATTAAACAGTTGAAAGCGAGTTCTCTCATCTCTCACCAGTGGAGTTCTTCCTGTAGCTCGGAGGTACTGCAGGAGACTCTTGGAGTGGTAGATGGTGGGATGAAGCTCGGTGTTGGGGTTCTGCCACTGTCGGTTCAGATCCTCCCCACTCAGAGAACAACGATGACTGCCACGTGACCATAAAGAAGATTGAAATATGTTTATGAAGAAGTATTGCAGTTTCTAATATTGGTAACACTGCGTGATAACTTTCATTAAGAGTGCTAACAAACAGTATCATAATATATGCATCATTTTTAAAATGCAGTATATCTTCATGCACATATCATACATGTATTACATTTTTTAAATTAATATAATAATAAAAATCCTTGGTTAGTGCTGTACTAATGATGAAAGAACATTATCAACAGCTTCTGTTCATTTGCAGAACCAGTGTGGCACGTGAGGGTGGTTTTGTTGTTTGCTGACATACTTCCCGTTGATGACCCCGTCAGGGTTGAGCATGGGGATGACTTTGAAGATGTAGCTCTCTCGTAGACTTTGGGCTTGAGGACTGCAGCTCATGAGAAACTCCAGAGTGCCCTTCATCACCCAGCTAGAGTTAGTCTCTCCAGGATGCACCCGCGCAGACAGAAACACCACTGGACGGCTTCCTACAAACACACACATTACAGCATTGCTGAGCGAGTCACACTCATTCACGGAGACTGAAGCGACAATCACATTACGGACTGTGTGCATGAGAGCCTGAGTGAGTTCATGCACAGGGAGTGCTGCTAAGGTGCATATAACAGCACATGAGAGCATGTAAGCAATTGCTTTCAAGAAAAGAAAGTGCATGTGAGAGTGTTAATGAAAGAGTGTGCATGAGAGGGTTTATGAGGGCATGAGAGGTAGAAATGACAATCGAACTAGGATCCATGTGAATGAGAGAGCATGCAAAATAGCATAATAGCATGTATGAGAGCATGAGAGCAACAAAAGGTGATTGTGAGAGCGCTTGGTAGCGTGCTTAAGTGTGAGCATGTGACTGTGCATGCATGTTAGCAGACATGCAAAAAAGTGCATAACAGTGTTTGTGACACTCGTGTGTTGTATGACATATGAGGGAGTGCATATGAGAGTGTACGTATATTAGAAAGTGTATTTGAGCATGTGAGAGCGTTCATGAGAGTGAGTGCATGTGAGTGTGCATAAGGATTCATTTGAGCGTTCATCAGAGAGAGTGCATGTGAGTGTGCATAAGGAAGCATTTAAATGTTCATGATAGTAAGTGCATGTGAGTGTGCATAAGGAAGCATCATGATAGTAAGTGCATGTGAGTGTGCGGATCCACGTGAGCGTTCATCAGAGAGAGTGCATGTGAGCATGCATAAGAACACATGTGACGGCATTCACGAGAGTGCATGTGAGCATGCATGTGAGTGTTCATCAGAGAGAGTGCATGTTGAGCGTGCACGAGGACACATGTGAGTGTGTTCATGAGTCAATGCATGTGTGTGCATGAGGATGCATGTGAAATGCTTCATTAGAGTGAGTGCAAGTGAGGTTGCATATGAATGCATAAGAGTGTTGATAAGAGTGAATGCATGTGAGCGTGCATGTGGACGCATGTGATCGTGTTCATTAGAGAGAGTGCATGTGAGGTTGCATGCGAGTGTGCATGAGGAATCATATGAGAGAGTTCATTAGAGCGTATGCGAGCGTGCATGAGGACACGTGAGAGAGATCATGGGAGTAAGTGCATGAGCATGTATGAGGATGCATGTGAGATTGTTCATTAGAGAGTGCATGTGTGCATGCATGAGGTTCGTTGCATGTGTGAGTGTTCATGAAAGTGAGAGCTAAAGAGCGTGTATGCAAGAGTGTGTAAGAATGCATGTGAGTGTTTATGTGAGAGTGAGAGTGAGTGCATTTAAGAGTAGGCTACATGCTGTTTCTTACCCACTAAACCACAGGTTCAGTTCCATCCTTACTCCAACACAATATACCTGTAGTTTTTAAATGAGCCTGAAGGACTTGATTCGCTGGATCAGCGTCACATTAGGGTTGAAGCTAAACTCTGCAGGCCTGTGGCCTTCCAGGAACTGGGTTTTGGACCCCTGCACTAAACTGATTGCTATGGCTGTATGTTTATCAGTGAAGTTCCTGTGTGTGTGTGTGTGTGTGTGTGTGTGTGTGTACATACTGAACTGGCTGATATGGTCATTGCTGGAGGATTCTGGCATGGCTGTGATGGTGAGCAGGGGACAGCTGTTTCCTCCCAGTGTTTCACACAGATCCTCCTGTCTGTAGTAGATCTGAGCAGTACTCAAAGCACTCAACTTCTGCAGATGCATCTAAACAAATGAGGAACAAAACCAAACTGAATCCTACTATACATCATGCAAGATTAGGATGATGGAAAAATCAAGGTATATTGAAAATATCATGTTTTGAAGGAGTTACACCGCACTCATGATCACCAAGGTGCCAGACAAACGAGACTGAAAATCTCAAAAAATAAATAAATAAAACTGTCTGCACACTTAGATCCTTAAAGCAAATTTAATCGCCAAGCTTTCGGTCAAACGACCATCCTCAGGGCAGATTGAAAATATATATATACATATATTGAAAATATCATGCCATGGGGGCAGATTTACTAAATAGGGGAAATTAGTGAGAGAGTGAGCAATTCCAAAACAGAGCAAATGGTAGTGTTTTTTTACGCAAGCTTTACGCATGATCTACTGACCACACGCAAATTAAAGAACACAGACGCAGCCGGATCATTTCCACAATGACCAACTCAATCTACCAGTTGGCGTCTGGTTTGAGACATGCTTTTTTGGGATGGTAAATAATGCCGCAAACACCGGTAAATTGACGAGCGCAAACTAGTAAATCCCTTTGCATGATTCATTTAAATACTCTCCTCCCATAAATATTGCGCCCGAAAGGGAAACTCCTACAAATGCATTAGCAATAAGGTCATCTGCAAAAATAACCCCGTCCATGCCTTTCAGCGCTAATATTTCACTGTGTGTCTTCAGTAAATCCTGACAGTAGTTTTCTTACGCCTAAAAAGAGGGTTTGCGCTGGCGCAAGTAAATCTTTATCCATTTTCTTGTAAAGTTAACTTTTATTTCTGAAGTACGAATGCTTACAGGGCTAATATTGCCACATTAAAAAAGTTGGAACATGCACACATACACACTAAACCACTAGTCCACAGTAATGCTGAATGTTAAGGTACACTTCGTTACAGTATATAATATGTATTCTGTTATATAAGACCCAACTTTATGCACCCAAACTGTCATACAACATAGTCAAAAGTACAACTGCAACCAGCAAAGTACATAATTTTAGTACATATAGAAGTATGTGAGTTGAGGAATACTATTCAAACTAATGTGCTTCTTGATAAGACACATTCAGGTATTACTGTACATCAATTAAATGAGGGTACATTAGTATAGTACCTTCAGCATCGAGTAGGTGTATGGATAATGATAGGCAAAGTAGCAAACATCATCTTTATGCTGAAAGGTCACAGTGAAGGTCATGGTGAAGTATGATTTGCCCTTTTGCCCTCCGGCTGCAATGGAGCTTCGTGAGAAATGATTCCTAGATGATAAGAATAGAGGTCAATGCATGGCAACCCACAAATCAAAGTACTTTTACGGGCTATAATACAATGATATACAACATAAAAGGATGGTACTAACTTGTAGTAGCAGATGTCTGATCCTGTTCTAACCCATTGGGGCCTGCCGTTGATGGCATCCTGTACAGAGTACATGAGCACCTGCATACCTGTCACATCATGAAAAACCAGCAGGCAAAATCAGACAAAAACCTGACAAACACACTCTGACTTTAAAGATGACTAGAGATGGGTTGACTAAGTGCATTTAAGTAGCTGAATACTATACAACATACTCTGCATAACACAATGACATTCTAGCTCTAGCACAATTCATAACACTAGTACTTTACTACTGGGTTACTTAATAATCCAGTTTAAATGGCACAGATATTTGAATGAAACTATCGCCATTCGCATCTGTGTTTGTGTACTAGAGTAGAGTATGTTTCTGGACTACTGCTTGAAATGACCCACCATAATTGAATTGGCTGTTAGACTTCTCACAGTTGATTATATTGAATCGATAACGAACTCCAGGACGCATATTGCCCACCTCGAAATAGAACCACTGGTGATAGTGATTACTATTGATGTCGGAGTTCAAGATCAAGTCATACTCAAACCTGCCGATAGAAAAAGGCAATACACAGAACAGAAAAATTAGAAACAGCTTCATTTTATGAAAAGCACATTTATACAACAACAACAAAAATACTTATTCCGCACATACTTTCTGACTTGCATTGCTTTCCGTAGGTTTCCAGACTCAAATTTAGAGTTGAACTTGAGCGACTCCCCATTGTCAATAACTGGACAACTGAAAAGACAAATACATTTACATTGATGATTCACATATAACTCAAAAAAAAAGAAAAGAAAAAAAAGTCTGGCTGTGTTTAAAACAATAAATGTGGTCATATCTGTGATATTCCATAAACCTGAGCAATTAGTTAAAAAAAAGGAATGAATATTTAGTTGTATAAGTATTTTGTAACAAAAAACATGTTATGTATATTGTTGATGATCAAAATGTTGTATTTAAGGATTAATTTAATAAAAAAATTCTTGCATTTGTTTAGCTCATCATAGTGTAGAATTTAAGGGCGATCCAAACACAAATGAATCTTCCAGATGATTCGTTCAAACATAATTCCACACAAAAACCTCAACTCCACATTCCAGACCCCAAATCAGCAATCTAGGACCATAAATGAAGTGGGCTCCAGCCAGTCTGAGCTAACTAGAGAACCCCCCCTAGCTAAGTGCTTTATGGCCATGCAAGCTTGTAAAGATGAGCATAGCTAAAGGAAGAACGTGTCAACATTAGGCCGTTTTTAAAAGACAGATTGGTTCAGAGATAGCACAGCTCGAACCCCACCAAGATAACAGTAGAGGTTGTTAGATCCAAGACAGATATGCAAAGCAGACATTTCTTCTTCTTAAGGACCTCTGAACCACCCCAGGGTTGACATCTTATAAAACCACACAGACTGAGACGTTTACTTGATTAAAAGGCATCAGATCACTCCACATGCTAAATGGACTTAATCAAACATCGTTCAACTGAATAATTAATTCATACTGTGTGTGTATATATATATATAGGGTTGGGTGATGTCCCCTAAATTGGCAGTTGACGATGTTTACAGTAAAACATTGTGATCAATGATATCGTCGGTGGGTTGGGGGGATGTGACAATGGGCAAGATTTCCTGAGACACTACAATAGTAATTCATTAATAACTACTAATAATTCATTAATAAGGGCTGTTTTCTTGTACAAAATTAAATATTTTAAGTTAAATGTACAGTATAAGACAAGTAAAAAAGACAAGAGGCTAACAATGTCTAGATCAATATTGGTGTAGCCTGACACGGTATGTTCACACTGCACGCGGATCCGTTCCAGGAGCGGTGCGTATACAGCAGTGCAGAGATCGGTTAGAGCAGAGAGTTTGTTTTTCGCTGTGCTGCACGCACTGAATTAAAGTGACAGCGCATGGTTCGTGGTCAAGATGAACACAGATTGACATGTTGACATAATTGACATAAATGCATTTAATTAAATACAATGTAGTAATCTCACCATAAATGCATTTAATTAAATACTACTATTTTTCACAGTCATCTTTTTACTCTAAGACAAGCAAGGAAAACTACAATTTACTTCAACGAGGACATAATGAACGACACTCGTCTCATTCGTGGAGATGGAAAAACAAGTTATTTGTGACATGCAAGATTTATTGTATAAAGATTTAAATTATGCAAAAGAAAGGATTGAGTCTGCTGTTTTTGTCAATTTTAAGTTTTAATTTAAAATGTTTGAGATTTTAATATAAGTACATGGTTAAATATTTGACCACTTGCTTGAGCAACTTAATATATAATCTATATAGAAGTAATGCATTGAATCATACGTTGTTTAAATTGTGTTTAAACGTGAATACGCCTATTAAAGAGTGTGTGTACAAAGCAATGCTGACAAAACTTTTTTGAAATAAAAGTTGCTGATAACTTCTGGATTTGAAATACCAATAGTGAGTAAATGTGTTTGTGGTACAGCCGCGGATCAGTTGCGCACTGCAAACGCAGCATGTGTGAAAGCACTACAGCGCATGCTGCTCCTGTACCGCAAACGGAGTGTGTGTGAAACGGCGTAACACGTCACGTCTCTGGCATAGTCTACAGTATTTGAAATAGCATGCATATGCATTAGTTATATTCTCAATTTGATTTACAGAGCAATCCCTGCTAAGTTTAGAGACTAAGATTAGTGTGATGGTGGCTCTTCATCGTGATGTCGGTCAGCCATATACATATATATATATACACTATTATGCTTAGATCACATAAGTCATACAATTGTTATAACTATTGGATGGTTGACTAAGTGTCATATTCTTATAATAGGAATCATGTCTAAACAGTACTCTCTGCTAGAGCTGAAAAGTTAAGAGACCACAGATAAGGTAATGCGAGGAGGAGAAACAGCCTCCTCCGAACTAAAGTAAGCTGGTGTGTGGTGGGCGTTCTGGCGCAATATGGCTGCCGTCGCATCATTCCAAGTGGATGCTGCACATTGGCACATTACAAATTCCCTATAAATTAATTAATAATTCCCTTTGAGCTAAATTAACCTGTTTCCCTTACAATAGCTAGACAGTTTACTTCTGTTTCAGAAACTCCTGTAAAAATGGCACACTGACCTCTGATTGTCCAAGTCGTATACAACTTTATCGATGATGTCACTGGGGTGAATGAGTCTCTCAATATCCTGGAAGATCTTTATTCTGTTGAAAAAAAAAAAAACTGGGTCATTCAAAAATGTAAATTCTGTCATCATTTACTCATTACCCTTGTAACTTTTTGTGTCTACTGTGGAGCACAAAATGAGATGTTCTGAATAACGTTCTTTTCCACACGAGTTAAGTTGATAAACTTTCGGTTTGATCGTCACATAAAACTTTCGTATGTCTTCAGAAGATTTGGAATATAGTTTACAAGACACTTTAATCATGCTTTTATGGTGTTTTTGGAGCTAGCTTGACAGTCCCTGGCTTTTGCTGTATGGAAAAGAGCAGCGTGAACGTTCAGCTGAACATCTCCTTTTGTGCTCACCTCCGACAGGTTTGGAATATCTTCACTGAATTACACAGAAATGTGAGGTTTTGTTTCCCCGTTTCAAGTACTACATTTCACAGCAAAAAAAGAAAAACATTTGCACCTCTGCACACCATAAACCCTCTCTAGAATGGGCTCGCGGAGGTTGAGTGCCACATGCCCAAAGTAATCTGGGTATGCCACCTCTGTGTAGGCAGGCACTGAGCGTGTACTCTTCACCATCTCCAAGTAGAGGTCCGGGTCATGCAGTGGCAGCAGTGCCGCTGTATCTGGCACTTCGAGATCCGCTTGTTCCCCGCCATCCTCCTGAGACCCATCCACAGAGCCTCCGTTCACGCCACCATCTAGAACCAGACGACCCAAACTATAGACCAGATCGCAGTCCGATTTGCCGTCTGGGCTTTTTGATATAGAGATGTTGTCCAGCTCCACAGATGATCTATCTGAGTTGGGCAGCAGAACGTCTCCCTGCGGGGAACATCTGTTTTGAGGCCCCAAGGATGTCGGCGTGGTGGGAATGATAATGGGACCATGATGAAGCTCTGGGTTGACGCTTGATAGAGGAATGAAAGATCTGGGGTTTTCAAAGTCATTATCCTGAAAACAAAACAGAAACAGTGATCACCCCCGTTTATTAAGGCCGTTTTCACACCTGGCTCGTTTGGAGCATGCGTTTTCTCCCTTAGTTTGGTGCTCTGAGATCGCCTGAACGACTCGGCCCCATTGAAAACAAATTCAAATGAAATAAAAGTGGTTCGGTCGAAATGAAAAAGCAATCCAACACAACGAACCAAGTATCATAGTTCATAACTGGAAATGTATAATATAAGAAACAGCAGCGTCTGATTCTGTGAGTGAGCACATTATCGCAGTTGAAAACCAAAAAAGTTCTTTAATATTATTATCATGTTTATTGAACGCTTCTCGTGTTTATTGACTTCTAAACATTAATCACAGAGCGAACTTGCCAGTCCATCTTGATGAATGATGCAGAGGAAACCCTGACCAATAAGAGGTCAGTTTAACCCGGGTGACTTGCATAAACACATTTTGGTACGCTTTGAAATGTTGCCTTGTGAAAGCGAACTGAACCATAAAGAAAATGCTATATTGTAACAAATTAAGTCCCCGTTTCAAAACAAAGCAAACAATCTACAGGTCTAAGAAAAGCACTGAGAGAATTGAGTTTCCTTTTAAGAAGTGAATGCAACAAAAAAAAAATTGTGCTATGGAGAAATAAAAAGCAAAGCTACCTTAGATGAGCAAAAATAACTTGAGTTGTCAAAACCATTTAGGGCAAGTATTTTTGTGTCTGCTATTTTGAAATCAAATTATTTTTTAATTTATATGCATTTTTATTAACCTTTCACCAGGTAATCAGAAATGTCCTCACCTCAAAATTCTCGGTGAATTCCCGACAGAAATGCTCGTAGACTCTGAGCTCATCAAACGGACGCATGTTGATCTGTCTGGGCCGCAGTTTGTTGATATCTGTCTCTATGTCATCATTCTGTAGTGCATAACAAAACCTGATCAACATCAGTATTCCACAACTTTAATCGCTCAAATATTCTGAACCCCCATTTAGACCAACGAGTAGAGACAAGTATTCATTGGATAGGATTGCGTTAACATGATATGTAAATATTAGATGAAAAACTTAAACTTAAATGAAAATGAGAAATGTTGCCTTGGCAACTAATTAAAATAAAGACTGTAAATTCAAGTACAAAACTAAAATTAAAAAAAATATAAATATAAAAAAATATATATATATATATATATATATATATATATATATTATGGCTGTCAAAAGATTAATCGCGATTAATCACATCCAAAATAAAAGTTTGTGTTTGCATAATATATGTGTGTGTACTGTGTATAATTATTATGTATAAATACACACACATTCATGTATATATTTAAGAAATCTTTGTATTTATATACTGTATATACATTTTTATCATTTATATTATATATAAATATTTTATATATAAATATAACCAATTTTTCTTAAATATATACATGATTGTGTGTGTTTTTATATATATAAATAATTATACACACACACACATATATTATGTAAACACAAACTTTTAAATATTAGATGGAATATCACCCTGTTATCAGCTATTTAAAAGACCCACATCGGTTGATCACTAGAATCTCAGTGAAGTTTAATGAGACCATTGTTACCTGTGTTTTGTGACCGGTTTCATCCTCCTCATTTTCCGTGTCATTTTCAGTGTCGACCTCCGTAGCTTCATTCTCATCGCTCTCATCAACTACATCATCCACTAACACAGAAGACAGAAGGATCTCTTACCAATGACACTTTATGCAGTGCTATAAGCTAATATTAAGCATTTGCAAGCTATTTTACTTCTGTAAGCTGACATATTTCGATTTAAAAAAAAAATTTGGTTTTGGTTTTATCCATTGATGATTGATAAATCATCCACAATAACAACAGTAAAGATGGTGCATCAGAATTATCATAAACCAAGACCAATAAAAGCACCACCCCTCTGACAGCTGCGAGTGTTTTACCTCCTGGCGGCTGGTTGTACAGCTGCGCCACTGGTCCACCAGCGGGTACGTGTGGCAGCGGGTGGAGAAAGACACTTTTAATGGTAGGCAGTGGTAGGCGGTTCTTTGGAAAGCACTTCCTCATAATTAGGCTGGAGGTATTGACCAGTGGATCTAGTGTCCGGACGGGCAGGCACTCCTGGACATATCACAGTAATATATCTTTATACGGTGGAGAAGCTGTTTGGCACATTCCAATGATATAAAAAATTAAGTAAAAAAATTAATTAAAACTTTCATACAGTGGATGCGTTATAAAGGATCCTCATCCCACTGGCGTCTATGAAGGCCTTCCTGCCAAGCTTAATGTTAGTGATGTTTTTGATGCATCCCAGGATGCTCTTGCGGATGACCACATGGCGGTGACGTGTGTCATTGCGGTGCCAATCTTGGTAGATTGTAAGTAGTGTGGGAAGATATCCTCTGTCCACCGCGCGACGGGCATTCATTCCTGAAGAACACACACGCGAGAGACAATTTGTAATATAGTGGATGTGTGTGTGTAGAGAATGCTTTTATTCAACAATGATACATTAAATTGGTCAAAAGTTACAGTAAAGTAATTTATAATGTTACCAATTTTATATATATAATATATATATATATATATATATATATATATATGCTGTACTTTTGAACGTCCTATTCATTAAAGAATCAGTTTCCACAAAAATATTGAGAATGAGAGATGCATGTGTGAATTACTTGTATCTGTTCAGCATCTCTCTCTATTGACAACAAAGCTATGAGTTTAATTACTTCAAAACCAGCTATGTTACTCCCTCGTTGCTGAGAAATATAACGTAGTAGTGGATCATTTGTTTTCGTAAAAGTTGCAGGGCAACGTTGATAAGTTTCTGTGGTCTTGAATGTTTGTGTGTGTGCGCAGGGTGATCGCCGATGTTGTGTGTGCGAGTGACATTTGCTTGTGTGAACTTCAAAGAAAAGAGTGCATTAATATGGAACGGTAATTAAACTGACCTGTGTATTAAACGGTTTTATTGCACAACTTCCAGCCAATCAGAATCGAGTATTCAGACAGACCATGATATATATATATATATATATATATATATATATATACATATATATAAATTATATATACATATAAAACAGTATTATTATATGATATTATAATAAATGCATAACTGTGGTACAAAAGGGTTAATGCTTTAAGTATAAATCAGGAGATAAATCTAGAATATTTTAATTCTTTGCTAATATTTCTAATATTCTCATTACAGTAATACATAACTTTAAGGTAGTAAAAAAACTACTACAATTTATAAATATATCACAATTTAAATTATATCATTATATAATTTGCATTATATAATGTTATTTTTACAGTAATGAAAATTAGATTTTTATTTATTGTGATAAAAATGCGGAAAACTATTATGGGAATAAAGTCATACACAAATCATGTAATTTGGGTTTCTTTTTCTTCATGCAAAATATATATTTTTCTCTTTTTTTTGGTGTATAATGTTGACATGTTTTTTTTTTTTTGTGAGAATCATCCAAGGAGGCATCTTACCAGACTTCAATAATGCTGCCAGTGTGTCCAAGGCCACCCTGAGTTGGAAAAAAATGGAAAAAAAAAATCAATAAAATGAATGATCAATATCAGTCTTGTAACAATTAGACAAAACATCTTGGTTACAATTGTAACCTCTGTTATGTGTCGATATACCAACTCTAGCGGTCGCTCTTGGGAGCCCCAAACACCTCTGACATATTCAGAAAAGGTTAATGGAATTGGCGACTGAAATTTGCATATCCAGCCACTCCCCGGACATGCGGGTATAAAAAAGGGCCGGCGTGCTTCACTCATTCAGGTTTGTGAGGAGCCAAGACACCGTCTCGACCATTTGAGCAGCCATTCAGAACTGTGGCAGGAGGAACACTACGTCTTTGTTCCCTCCATCAGGGAACGAAGGTTAGAATAGTAACCAGGACGTTCCCTATCTGTCGGTCTCTTTGACGTGTCGAAATACTGACACTAGGGGTCCCTATACTAAAAGTCAAAACTAGCGTTACGAGCTTCGGTAGTGCAGATGCAAAGTAACAAGTGCACTCAACCCACTCAAAACCTTCCAACGCCCAGAGGGTATAACCCCTAGTCTCCCTTCGCCCCTAGGGGATTTTCCATTGCATTTTGCAGTTGCACAACTGGTTGATAACGTTGGGAAGCGTTCTCTTTCTCTACTGAGAAAGGAACACTATAGAGAGCACATCATATCTGAAGGGGAGTTAGCTATGGACTTACCTGATGGAAAGTACTACATAAGAAAGAAGTCTCTGTGGTGGGCTCCACCAACTAGGGGAGAGATTACCGACCACAGTGACTGGCGACGGAGCAGAGCTTTGTCCAGGGGAAGACACAGTGTTCAATAATCAGGGGAACCGAACAGTGGAAGAATACATATGGAACCGCTGTTAGGGAGTCAACACATATGGAGCAAAACTCGAGATGCAAAGTTGTTGGGTGTAGCCCAGCCCGCAGCTCTGCAGATGTCTCCTATCGAGTCACCATTCCCCAGAGCCAAAGAGTCCTCAATCCCAAGGGGCACGGTAAGCATTAGTTGCATCCACAATCCTGTGGGCCATTCTCATTCTAGTCGTAACTCGTCACGCTTATCTGATGCAGCAGATCATGAGGAGTTCTGCATCCATTAAGGTTCTGGTGCAAATGTTCGATGCCTGGCCGTCATGATAAAGAGAGCCATGAGTATCGTGTGTGTGTGTGTGTCTCTGACCCAGGGGAAAGAGGAAACTTGCTCTTCTGCTGATCATGTGGGAGCCTGGTGTTGTCTGGCCATAGAAAAATGCTCTCCTCGCATCCCTCCATTGGGAGTGACAATTGTCCACAATCCTAAGGCGAGCAGATCTACCTCTCCTCTCCTGGGTCGCCCATTTCAGGTTCGCTTTGAAACCTTACAAAGGGTTCTTAATAGCCTGTTGACAATGAGTGTTGACATCGCCCGACCCAGAGCCTGTGGCGTGACCGTCATAGCTCGTAAGGTGAAGTCGGTCACCAATTGCCGTTCCTGCATCATCTCTGTATCGGTACCCCATTTGTGCAGATCTCTCAACACTTTGGCCATAACATGCAGGGCGGAGGCGGCCTGGCCAGCGGTGTTGTAAGCCTTTGAGAGACAAGGTAAACTTAGGGTGGTGAAGACAGAGGAGCTGGTGTACCGTGTTCTAGCAGAAAAAGGTGCTTTCCACAATTTCACCAGCTCTTCTTGCACCTCTGGGAAGGAAGGAACTGGGGCAGTTCACGCTCAGACTCCAAGAATCAATCGTCCAGCCACAAGCGCTCAGAGTCCGCACCAGCCCAATGCACGCTGGGAAAGCACGGCTGCATCTGCTCAGCATCTGCCTCAGACTGAGCCGTTACACCCGAGGGTGGAGGCTCAGGTGAGTCTTCAGCTTCTAAAGATGCAAGCCCGCCCTCTAATGCTGCCATTGATAATTCATATTCCTCGCCAGCCCCGAATGAGAAATTAAGCTCACCCTAGGGCGAGCCGCCAAACTCATCCGGAAGAACACGAGCGTGAAGAGGAATGGGAGTCCCATGGGAATTGTAGAGGATTCATAACCAGAGGTAGAAGCACCAAGACGTGAAACATCTGAGGTGACTCTTGGTCTCTTGAAAATTAATGAGAGCCGCAAGCGCAGTGTGCCCATGGTCATGTCCTCACAGTGAGGACTTGAATCGTTTAGGACAATGATCATTGCCATCCGAGGGAGACGTAAATATACTGCTCCCAGAAGGACATGGACAAAAAGGCATGTTTGAATGATGCGCTCAAGGGGAACGCTCTGCACTTCAATTCTATTGGCCTTTTCTGAATTCATCAGAGGTGTTTGGGGCTCCCAGGAGCAACCCCTAGAGTCGGTATTTCGACAAAACGTTGATGAGACCGACATAAAGGGAATGTGCATTATATCTTTCTCAGATCCGGTAAACAGGAAGACACACTACATACTTTAGTAGAGTGGTGCTCTTTTTGCTAAAGGGTCCAATAATATCGAACATGATCTCCAAAGCGCCACTCCTTCCCAGCGACACTGCATTTACCACTACAAAAAGACAGAAAATCTTGAGGTTCACTAATGCCCTACTGTAGTGATGCAAAATGTATCAGTGACCAAATCACATTTTCATATCTGCATATTACAAAGGTATATCTTATTGTAAATTTACTACAGAGCATATAAAATGTAATGCGAGTGAACTTACAGTTGCTTGAGTAGACCCGAAGCACCTGCAGGCATGGCAACAACAGCTTGTAGTTGTGCAGATTATGTTTCACTAGATTCACAGTCACATTCAGAGCCCCGTTCAGACGCGCTTTAACACCAAACTTCTTGTCTGAATAAGGAAGTGATGTCACTGGAAATTGTTCATTTGTCTACTGCAATATCTGACATCTTATTCAAACTTCATCAATTCAAATAGATAAATAGTAAATGTAGACTTACAAGATTATGTTTGAATTGTACCAAAATAGTGTGTATTCTGATTTTAGTTTATAAGTTTTCGTGTCTTTTGTACCTTTCGGGCCAACTTTAAATAGTAGAGAATGAATGAGAATCATTAGTTCCTCATTGGCAGGAGGGTCTTTGCTGGAGCTCACTAGCAGCTGCAGCAGAATCGCTGTTCCTCCCTTAGACACAAACACCCCGGTCCTACGGCCTCCACCTACCACAACAAGTACAGCAGTTAGAGTCAAAAAAACATTTTGCTAGACCTGACACAGTCATTCTGTCCTTCAGAAATACAGTCTACTGATTACAGCTTCTGATGTGCCACTCTGTTGTGATTGGTCTACCACCCATTGCAATATCTTTATTTAGCTCTGCCTTCATCAGCACGTGTACAGTTGTATTTGTAGTGTTAGTTTTACAGTATAAATTCGAGCCTGGGTCTTCATCCTTTATTTGTGTGCATCAAAGAGGATTGCTTTCGCAGCGACATGTCGACAATACGAACCAACGTCTTTCAGTCTTCGCTACAACTTGAAGCTTTTGATACTACGCTTAACCCTGGGTTCATTGTTTTAAACACTGCTTTTAACCCCGGGTAAAGGAACATTTCACACTTGTAATTTAGAAGAGGGGTTAGTACTGCTTTTTTGGGTCAGTGTTATCCCTGCAAAAGTGTTATCCATTGCGGTGTAAGAATATTACAGCTAGCTACAGACAACCAATCGCATACTCATATTTGTGTGCTTTGGACAGTCACGGAAGCACTGCGCATCGTATATAAACAGTAAATTCAGCGTTTCAGAGGAAAAATGTAAAAGGATGCCAGAAACAGCGACAATTTGAGTGAAGAAGAGACTGTTTCATTCTTACCTGTATAGTCCGAAATGTCCATGCAGTATAAACTCAATAATACAGTCGGCAATACAAGGATGCGCAATGCTAGAGCTTTTATGTAAACCGGCCACGTGCTGCATTCGATCAATCAATGATCGGGTCAAATGAGACGTTGTTCGTGAGTCAAGTCTAGTACAAATAACTGTCTAAATCAGCAGGTAACAATGGTCTATATTCATCATTCGAAAAAAGAAACCGAAACTATGACTGCAGATATACCGTATTTTCCTGACAATCACACCTATAAGTCACACTTTTTTTCATTGTTTGACTGGTCCTGCAACTTATAGTCAGGTGCGACTTATACATCAAAATTAATTCACACTGACTGAGATGAACCAAGAGAAAACATTACCGTCTACAGCCGCGAGAGGGCGCTCTAGTTGGCGGAGTTGTTCAGAAGCGACACCGAGGAAGAACTCAATGTATTCAGTGTTGTGGAATGAGATCGTGGGAGCTTGGTGAACTTGCTTACCGTTAACTTGCTTGTTGGACTCGCTGGCTATTGTTAATTTAGCCTATTCAGCCTCCCATGTATATTTTCTTTATGCTATTGTGTAGCTGAATAACTGTTAATGTGTTACGTTAACATACCGGACACTATTCAGCCTGTTGTTCTGTGTGCTATTGTGTAGTTGAATAACTTGCCATTCCAGATTAAATGTCTGTTCTCGGATTTTGAGAAATAAATTTCTAAATAAATGCGACTTATAGTCCAGTGTGACTTATATATGTTTTTTTCATCGTCATGACAAATTTTTTGACTGATGCTACTTATAGTCCGGAAAATACGGTACAAACCGTAAACAAAGCAGCGCTTGGTTCCCATTTTGAATATCAATCATGCTGATCACTTTCTTCATTCCATTCACTTTCATCACTTTCACTTTTATTCACGTGCATTTACTCGCTAGCTAAACTGAACAACCAATCAAAGTGATCTCTCTCACCCACAGCCTGATACTGATTCAATTGGGTGAACTGCCGTCGATGTGAGGAACACACTGCAAAAACTAGCCGACAGATGCTCACCGACGGTCGACTGTCAGCTTGGTGGGTCACAACACTTAGTTTAAATAATTTAAGTACTTCAACTTGAGATTATTTAATTTCAGTTAGTTGCCTAGGTAATATTTCTCACTTTTTTAAGTTTTACAATACATTTTACTTCACAAAAAAAAAAAAAAAAAAGTTTTAGGCAACAATAACAACACTGAAACTCACCCACAGTCAACAGTTCGTTCAAAATACCGAGGACGTTCAGATTGGTCTGCAAATCCCGTGTATTCTGTAAAGAATAAAGTAGATTAGCAGCTGAAAAGAACTTCAACTTGAGCGAAGACAAAACAGATGTGATTTCATGGCAGCGTAAAGTTGTCAGTTCTGAGTGATGGTACCTCGAGAGATGATAGAATGACCTCCATCCCACCAGAGCCTTTAGACACCACCTCCTTACGGGTCTTCTCTAAAACATGACAAAAACATTCTGTTAACATACTACCCATGATTCAACAGTTGGTCTTAAAAATAAAATTTTAAAAATAAAATAATAAAGTAAAAGGAAGCTTGTTTCCACCACTGAATAAAAAAGTAATTGTGACTTTTTATGAAAAAAATTTCTCTCGCAATTGCGAATTTACATCTAGCAATTTGGACTTTTTCTCAGAATTCCAAGATTTAGGCCGTGTGTCCACCAAAGCGCTTTTAGCCAGCTGAAAACGGCGAGCTATGTGCGCTTGAGAGTGTTTTTTTTTTTTTCAGTCGAGACGCTTCGTTGCTATGATACAGAATATCCGTTGGTCGGTGTGGTATCAGTCCCGTCCCTGCTCCACTGTGATTGGTCCGTTGGGTAAAAAGTGACCGTGATGAGCGTGGCGTTTTACCCAAAGTTGAACATTCTTCAACTCTCGGCGACCTGTAAAAAACGGCAAACGCTCAGCGCTTCAGCGTGAAAAAGACGCTCAGCGCCTCGCTACGCTCATTGCGTTTTAAAAACGCGCCGCTCCCATTGAAAACAACTGAAAAAACACATCAGCCGTGTGAAAAAATGCTTTGGTGGACACACGGCCATAAAGTCGTAATTGCGAGTTATAAAGTTAGAATTTTGAGAATTGCAAGTTTATATCTCGCAGTTCTGATTTTAACTTTCATTTTAAAAAAAGACATGAAATTACCACTATAACCAGTAGATGGTGGCAGAGGAGCACTTATTGGCTTAATAGCCATTTCTACTCCCTAATATATGGAAAGGCTGCTCACTGCAGAGCAAATGGGTGGAGCTTACGTCTTAGCTCACCCTCGCTAGACGTCCATCGAGGAGGAGCGAATGTAATTTGGGCCTGATGAGTGGAGCTAGAATATCCAACTACACCCTAAGGCCGTGTGTCCACCAAAGCTTTTTTTCACGCGGCTGGCATGTTTTTTAAATTGTTTTCAATGGGAGCCCCGTGTTTTTAAAACGCCATGAGCGTAGGCGCTGAGCGTCTTTTTCACGCTGAGCGTTCAGCGTTTTTACAGGTCGCCGAGAGTTGAAAAATTTTCAACTTTAGGTAAAACGCTCATCACTGTCACTTTTACCCAACCGTCCAACCACAGTGGAGGAGGGGCGGGACTAATACCACACCGACCAACCGCCACATTCTGCTTGTACAACGTCAACAGATGACAACAACAAGCAGCAATAATAATAATGGAACAAAATAATTTAAAACAAGAGCCAGAGAAAATATGTTACATTGTATAGACATTTTAATATAGAATCAACACAGAAACAAAATATGTGTGAAATGAGATACTAGTAACACTTTCGCGGATATTCCGTATCATAACAAGCAAAGTATCTCATAATGCTGCACTGCCAAAACGCTCCCAAGCGCCCATAGCTAGGTGTTTTCAGCAGAGCGCCTGGCGTTTTCAGCTGGCTAAAAACGCTTTGGTGGACACACTGCCTAACCCTACCCCGACCCCTACCCCTACCCCTACCCCTAACAACTCTATCCTTACACCCCATTAGACATCCAGAGAGGTGGAGCTGGACGTCATTTGACTCTGCAGAGAGCACCACTTGAATATATGGGAAAAAGTAGGAAGTCACAAAGTCGCATGACTATGCTTTCACTTTCCCTTATATTTTAGCTGATGCTACTCTGAGCAATGTCATTTTGAGCAGTTTCTGTGTTTATTTGCCTCTTCACGATGAATTGCTTGCTGTATTCCTCATTTGGATAAAAGCGCCTGCAAAATGAGAAACTGTAAATGTCATGAAAAACTAAAACTTTTCTTCAAATTGTGACTGAATTATAAAGATTACACAGCTCCTTTTATAATCACTGATGCTTTTGGTCAGTTCAGTATGATCCTAGAAGAGGCACATTTAATAAGAGTAGAATATTTACTGTTACTGTTGTTAATAAAAGGAAATTTGATCTCCATATCAATTCAAGCTCAGTGCTTTACTTTTAAATCTCCAATAAACACACATGTAATATTATTAGTAACTGGAGTTAATGCAAACCAATAGTAATTTTATGATTAAATTAACTTTATGATACATTTCCCCCCAGCATTACTAAATCAGCTGCTGAGCCCTGAAAGACATCATTAAAGTAGTCAACGTGACTCCAGTGGTTTAACCTCAATTTTAAGAAGTGACGCGAGTGCTTTGTTTGTGCAAAAAAAATAAAATAATAATTTACCACTTTATTTACTAAATATTAATCTCCAATCACATAGATTACTCTACTGTTGTCTTTACTACCTTTCTGGGGCTTGAAAGTGTTAACTTAACGTTAGTTGCGTGGCCTGTCAATGGAGGGACAGAAATGTCTCAGATTTCATCAAAAAAGTCTTTATTTGTGTTCCACAGATGACTAAAGTCTTGCAGGATTGGAAAGACATGAGCGCAAATAATTAATGACAGAATTTTCATTTTTGTGTGAACTATCCCTTTAAAATTATTAAAGCATTAAAGCATATAAATAACAGTTTGATATAACAGTTTATGAATTTAACTAACCTTAAAAGTAAATGAGAGAGTAAAGAGACGAGAGTTACTCAAGCGCTCCTCCGTGTTGTTTGAGGATGTGCTGCAGTTGTCATGGTAACTATACTCTCTCTCAACTGCCACCCAGAATTTAGAAAATGCAGCTTAACTATTCAATGTAAACTCATTAAAAGTAAAGTCCCATTTCACTCAGCGGCCATCTTTGAAACGCCTCTCGGGCATACAAGTGCAGCTCCAATCTCTTTGAATGGGGAAACATCAAATTCTCCAAAACTGTTCGCCAAGCTTACGATTAAACTTCATATTTGAAATTACCAATGAAATCTGACAACAACTGTCTAATCAATTTAGTTTACACGCTCGAATCATGACAGTCTTAGTTATAAGTAATAAAAATAAAAAAATCAATGTAGGCTGGTCACAACATGTCTGAGTTTTTAACTAAACTATTAACTAAACAAGTTCCCTGCTCAAGGACAGACAAGTCTATTGGTTGCATAAGCATAGCCATTATGTTAAGCCAGTGTCTTAAGTAAGAGTATGACCAACTAGCGGTTAGTCAAGGGGCAATCAGTCTTACTTTTTAGTATCACATTAGACCAGGGGTTCCCAAACTTTTCCATTCCAGGACCCACCTAGACAAGAATAATCTATCTCAAGACCCACCCAAATAATCTTAAAGCATGAATGTTAGGCGTTAGTTCTCTTTAGAGCAGTTTTTTTCCTTGTCATAGTATGAATGACATAAGTTTAATTGCAATACAAACGTTTGGTACATTATAATTTTTTTTGAGAATTAACAGCCTAATGGCTGTTGAAATACTGTGAAGAACACTAAGTAGTTTTTGTCTGCTGCCTCAACTGATTTACCCAGATATGGCAGAACAAATATAAAGAAATGGAAAAAGATTAAGTAAGCCTAATCTTAGCCAAAGGTTTGATATGACAAAAAATCAGAATATAAAAAAATAATAGACTAATAATTTTATTTGACAGTAGGCCCATGACCTAGAATTCATGTGATTTCATGCCCAATTCAGAGCAGTGATTGGAGTAAACGTGTTTCTTCTTGATGACTTTGCGCAGCGAACTGCTTAACGAACCGAGCCGCTGAAAATTGTTATCACATGTCGCAAGCGCATAGGGCTGGGTCTGGGTATTGTTCAAAATCTTTCGATCCGGTGCCAATTCCAATACCTCAGTTTCGATACCGGTTCCTAACGATACTTTTTTCGATACCAATTTTATGAAATCCATTTTAACAAGATAACATAACACATTACCTCAGAAAAACGTTGGTTTTATTTTTTCAGTTTGACTCATGCTCCTTAGCCAGTGCACAAAGGAACAAAAAAAGCACAAAGGAACAACAATTTTTTTATAAAGAGCTCACAGCTAACCAAAGCTGTTTTTGTTTTAATAAAAAATACAGTAAAACTTAAATAATATTGTGAAATAGTATTACAATTTAAAATATTATTTGAATATATTTCAAAATGTAATTTATTCCTGTGATGTCAAAGCTGAATTTTCAAAATCATTACTTCAGTGTCACATGACCCTTCAGAAATATGAAAAAAGTTTGCTGCATAATATTTTGGAAACTATGATAAATTTTTTCATGATTCTTTGATTAATAAAAAAAATCAAAAAGAACAGATTAATCGAACACCTATAGCCTACTGACGTAATTGTGGCACGAAATCCTAAATAAATTGCCTAATTTTGTGATATTTAAAATACCAATTAAACGAATTAAAGTGCATTAATTTTTTTTAAACGTGTTATTTGTATCACGTCTGTATTTGATTGTATGTGCCACTGAATGTTTTGTAATACCAGTGCTACTTTATCTCGCAAAGACACAAACTGGCCATTCTAGGAAAGACATGAAATAAATCTATCATGGGTCACTACGAATAACGCGTCCGTTACTGTAACCTTTATTTTTGCATGATGCATATCAGTAGGTGTCAGTAAGTCCACACTGGCTAGCGCAAAATAACCTAAAACTTGCGACAGTTGAGGAACATCTGGCAGTGGTGGTGTATTTGTTTGCGAGAAGACGCTAGCAAAAACAAACAAAAAAATCAATAAAAAAACTATAATCTTAATCAGAGTCTGATATCGATATAAATAATTAGTTAATAATTTATATAATATAAATTATATATCATCGAGCTATAATTTATGTAAGTAAATTTACTAATTAATTTATAAAACATAAATAAATTATTAACTTATTATTTATATCATGTTTTTGCTTAAAGGCCTACTCATCTGGCTTTAATATTTTACAAATACATTTAAGGAATTATGTAATAAGAAATAAATGTATACATGCATTCTTTCTGTAGATGTCATAATGTCACATCTAGCGTACAGTAGGTTACAGTAACGGACGCGTTATTCGTAGTGACCCATGATAGATTTATTTCATGTCTTTCCTAGAATGGCCAGTTTGTGACTTTGCGAGATAAATAACATAAAGTAGCACTGGTATTACAAACATTCAGTGGCACATACCAATCAAATACAGACGTGACACAAATAACACGTTTGAAAACATATTAATGCACTTTAATTCGTTTAATTGATATTTTAAATATCACAAAATTAGGCAATTTATTTAGGATTTCGTGCCACAATTACGTCAGTAGGCTATAGGTGTTCGATTAATCTGCCAGTCACTACTGGAGGTGTCGCAACACGGTGACATGTTCCGCGACTCGGTGTCAGTCAGGTGTCATGTCAGAGTCAGTGTGTCGCGATTTCAGTGACACATGCCACTCCACCACTGGCATATGCCAATAGTGTCAGTGACACATGCCACTATCCACTGGCACATGCCAATGAAGACCGGATGTGCCACCGGATGTGCCAATACCCATAGTGACATGTGCCATTGGCTTCTGTGCGTCAGATGCCATGTCACTTAATGTTAATACCGCCTCTCGCGCGGAGAGTTCCGCGCGTCTCGTGTGTGTAGAGTTTGCGTGTATGTGCGTGAGCGACTTTGTGTGTTGTTGTGCATTTCATATGTATTTGTTTGAGCACTAACGTTGACGAGTTAACTCCTTAGGTATCGAAATCTGGAACCGAACAACCTGTCATTTTTCGACACTCGATAGTATCGAGGCAATTCGGTCGGTACCTAAAAAGTATCGCACTCGGTACACACCCCTACACGCGCACGCTTCAAAATCTACTACTAAGCAATTTAGTGATTTCTATTTAACATTGGTACAGCGTGCAAAATGTTTGTGTGTGTGTGTGTGTGTCATTCATGAAACGTAAATTTAGCTGCAGCCAATAGTGACTGTGCGACCCACCTCTCCCCAATCTGCGACCCACAAATGGGTCGCGACCCACAGTTTGAAAACCACTGCATTAGACCAATCTAAGTTTTTATGTAACTAACTTAAAACAGTTATGAACGGTCTTTAGGAACTTGTAAGAATAGTCGTTTATGCAACCGGATCCTGGTGTACTAGACAACTAAACTATCACCATCCACTAGGAGTTGCACTTTAAAATTTTAAGATTAAGGACCCTATTTTAACGATCTAAGCACATGGTCTAAAGCTCACGGCACAAGTGCACTTAGAGTGTGTCTAAATCCACTTTTGCTAGTTTAACGACGGGAAAGTGGTCGGCGCACCCGGCGCATGGTCTAAAAGGGTTGTCCCTATTCTCTTAATGAGTAATGGGTGTGTTTTGTGCGTAATGTGCAGTAAACCAATCAGAGTCTCATCTCCCATTACCTTTAAAAGACTGAACTGAATGCTTTTCTAGTGAGGAAAAGGATCTGCTCGCGCGCAAGGTTAAAGTGCGCAAGCAGACCATCTACGGGACAAGCCGGATTCCACCATATCTTTATGTACACAATAATAATCTTTTACATTGTGATCCTTTTATGTTTCATATTAGGCATGTTTGTGCGCTTCCCTGTGTGTGTAATAAGCAGAGTGTACGTGCGTTGTGGACCCACCTATAGGTGCACATTACTAATGGCTCTTTAAATAAAAAAAACAGTTTTTTGTTCATTCTGTCAATGGCACAGTCTATTAGCCTGGCTCCGCCCTCCTACGTACTTCCGCTCAATTTTCATTTTCCTTCAGTACTAGGTCTGGGATTGTGGTGTATTCTTGGGTTTTCTGAAATCAAAATTTCACCGGTCCAATCAGCAAACAGAGGGAGTGGCTGAGAACGATGACGTTGATGTCGTGCGTTAGTTTGAGTTGTAGTTCAGTAAAGGCAGCGGAGAAAGATGCGAGCGATCACTGATCACTACACAGCATTTGCGGCAGATCCGAACCGAGCGCAGCGGCGTATTGTTAATGATATTGTTGATGACACCCAGCTTCGACTGAATACATTATCACTGTCCTTAGTGTCAAATATACATTTAGAATTTGTAATTGTTCCGTGAATTCTTAAATTCGAAGAACAAAACCTGCATGACATACGTCACGACCAAACGTTAACGATTGGTTATGGCAGATCCTGAGTGGCTCTGGGCAGATCCAATAGTTTTAAACTTCAACAGCGTACCCGCCTACAAGGACGTTAACGCTTGTCAATGGAGAGAGGCCAGACTCTCTGTACAAATGAAATGTACGAGAGTCTGGTAGAACCAGGCTAACAGTCTATTTCAGTTGCCTCAAAATAGCAACGCGCCAACAATGCGCCTGAATACACCTTGGCTGAACCCGAAATCGCCCCCTAAACCCTCAATCACTATTCACTACGTTAGTAACCACAATTTCCACTAATACTGTTCACTTAAAGGAGTGAATGAAAAAAAAAAAAGAGAGCGAGCGAATTCGGACAGCTGTTGTGCGTACATCGGCTGTACGCTAGTTATTGCGGTGCAATGTGGGATTTAATAAGTGCACTCAATAACATCCACTATTGTTTCGGACACCACTACAAATGGCTCTGCCCTCAAAAAATGCCCTATTTGGCGATTTCGGAGTCAGCCCCCGTTTTCAGACCAGCAGCCCATGGGCGCAAATGTATTTGCTTTTTTTAAAAACGTGGCGCAGGACGTGAAAATGATAACTGTGTCAGGCTGAAACTAGCTAAGAACACTTGCATCGTGCCTGGCACCACATTGTGGCAGATATATGATAGGGCCCTAAGACTTGTATGTTTTCCAGTTCTCAGTTTAGACTTGAGTGTCCAATGAGAAGTTTAGTATAAACCCTCGGTTTCACAGAGAAGGGTTGAAACCTAGTCCCAGACTAAATGCAGGTGTGAGCTGTTTTAAAGCAACTTGCACTGAAATATCTTAAAATATGTCAGTGCCATTGTTTTGTCTCAAGATGCAAACCAGTAATGTTTTAATAACCAGCAATGCCTAATCCTGGCTTAATCTAAGCCCTGTGTTTTCCCCTGAAATATTATTAATAATATGATGTATTGTAACATTCATCATATTTTACACATTTAAAATCCAATAGCATCACTGAAGAAATGCCTTCTTGGCAGAGACTTGGGAACGTAAGCGTTAAAGGGCCTATTATGACACAGGCCTTGAATAGCGGAGATGTTTTAGGATGGCATTCGGCCAATAGAGAGGCGGATCTGCCTCAGTAACAGCCATAACAGCTGAATCATAGTTTTGCATTATTTTTATTTGAATAGTAGCCTAATTCAGACTATATGGAGTTTCGACACACTAAGTTTGATTTTATGCTTATAGATGTCCTTAAATGCCACATTAAATCCATGACTAGCATAGATTATGTAAGCATTTATTTATTTATTATACAGTACCATTCATAGGTTTGGGGTCAGTATGACTTTAACTAAATGAATACTTTTATTAAGAAATGATTAATTCAATTGATCAAAAGTGACAGTAAAGACATTTATCTTTTGGACTTTTTAGTCATTAAATTATCCTGAAAACAATATCACAGTTTTCACAAAAATATTAAGCAGCACAACTGTTTTCAACATTTATATTAATATTAAATGTTTCTTGAGCAGCAAATCGGCATATTAGAATGATTTCTGAAGGATCATGTGACACTGAAGACTGGAGTAATGATGCTGAAAATCCAGCTTTAAATAAATTACATTTTGCAATATATTCAAATAGAAATCAGTATTTTAACACGTCACAATATAACTTATTTTTATCAAATAATTGCAATCTTTGGTTTTGAACAGTAGTGTATAAATGTGATATTTATGGAAACTTAAACAGAATGAAACAATTTAAAGACTTTATATCTCACAATTCTGACTTATTTTCTTGCAATTGTGAGATTATATCATGCAATTATAAGAAAAAAAGTATTTTTTCTTTTGATATACCTTTTTATTTTTTATTTAGTGGCGGAAACAAGCTTCCATAGATATTGAATATTGACTTAATTGAAAAAAAAGAACACAAAATTATTTAACAATAATTTCCCCTCCCTCCCCACAATTTTCATCTTTTCGAAGCAGTCGAGCAGGCAGTGGAACTAAATGCAACACCTCGGGAAGAACAAGACGTTTGGCCAGCGTTAAATATATCAGCGCGCTTGAGTTATGGATGCCAAGATCCCTCTTAAATGACGCGAGCACGAGACACGGATGCTTCATCTACTATTAACAGCAAATTAACTTGTTACGTATCCCAGCCTAGATGTACATACACACACATAAATAAAAAGTGCTGCGCAAATCAGAAACTGATGACATGGCAGAAGGCTGGAGAGTACACATGTCAGGCTGAGTTGGTTTCAATCACTCTGAACTCTCCAATGGACACGGAGTAACCGGAGAGACACGAGCAAAGATCAGACCAACACATCAATGCATTTCAAAACGGATCCAAGTGCAGAGTAACAAGATCACTCCCCCACCCAAATAAATAGATGGTAAGAACATGCTAAGACATTTCAAACTGAAATATTCTTTTTTGAACTTCATATAGCTTAATTTAAGTTCATAAATTAATTACATTTTGACATTAATTCAACCTATTACACTTCTGCGCTTTTCACAATACACATTCAAATCAGCTTTACAGAAATTCATGATGTTAATCTTTATAATACCCTTAATGTCTAACTGTCCACATTTAGCAGATTGGAGCACTTGAGATTTGCTAAATAGTATTAAAATGTGCGAAATTATAAAAGAGATGAAAATTTGAATAATTATAGGAGCTGCTACACTATAATACAGCATTGCAGCATTAGCAGGTCTTTGTCTTCTCAGGTGTGAATTAGGACATTATTCATGACCTTGTTGGATCATTCACGCCCACCTGCATATTGCCTTTCCAAACAAAAAGTGTCTTACAAAATGTAAATAAATCTATTGTTTAATGTGAACGATTAGCCCGGATGATTTTTATTTTGAAGTAAAAACTCTAGCCGACAACATCCATTAGTCAAAAGTATTGTGGGAATATGTGAAGTTGGTCGTTTGTGGTCTTATTTCAGAAAATTTAAGTTTGAGTTTTTTGAATAACTATGCATAAATAATATTCTCTCAAAAATGCAAACATGTACATACATGTTGCTCACATATTATGATAGCCATGTTCGTGCTAAATAGAGTGTAATTACACCTTTGCAATTAATATGTTTATAAGCAACTGAAAAAAATACAAATATCAGGGCATGTCAAAACATCTCAAGGACCCCAAAAACACCTTAGACCCCAGAGGGTTAAAGGTATAGTTAACCCAAAAATGAAAATGTTGTTATCAGAGTTGGCGTCATCTGAAGTCCTGAAGTTGGTTCTTTCCTCTGCTGAACACAAGAGAAGATATTTTGAAGAATGTTGGTAATCAAACAGTTGACGGTATGACCACAGTATTTTTTTTCCTACTATGGAAGTCAATGGCTAACGTCAACTGTTTGATTACCAACATTCTTCAAAATATCTTCTCTTGTGTTCAACAGAGGAAAGAAACTCATACAGGTTTGTAACAACTTGAGGGTGAGTAAATGATGACAGAATTTACATTTTTCGGTGAACTATCCTTTGAAGTGTGAAACTTGATCATCACATATCATAACAAGTATTGTTTGGAAAGTTTAGAAGCCGTAAAAAGATCTGATCTTACCAGGGCTGCACGAGGGCCGACACAAACCACTCGTCTTCCTTCTGACATGGCTTCTATCCATCTTTATTCCTAACACATATCCAACCCACCACTCTCACAACCTGAATACACTCCAGCGCTTCATCCATAACACTGATACCAGAGAAATTCTACACCGGGGTAATCATATTTCACATAGACACAGACCCCTCCCACAGCCCAGAAGCTGTCAGTCAAAACACACACGCCAGCAAAGCCCACAACAGATCAATGACGGTCACGAGCATGTGAGGATATGGCCGAGAATGTGAACAGAGAGAGAGAGTGAGAGAGAGGGAGGGCACAAGGGGCGACCATTTGGAGACGTGGGAACATTTCCATATTTTATCTCAGTTGCTGATGGTCACTGTGCAGACAGTAGAGATATTACGCATATGCGGTGTACGGTTACGGTCAGCGGGGGTCAGGGGGAAGAGCGAACGAGTGCTGGATATCCCAGAGCTGTCACATTTCACAGCTGATCTCTTCAGCATCTCAGCAAGCTCAGGCTGTTTGATGCTTCAAGAGATTGTAAAAAAAAAATCCATATGATTTAGTCCAAATTTTCTGAAGAGACACGATCGCTTTATATGGTGACCAGATTAAATTTAGGCTTTTATTCACATATAAACATTGATCAGCAAACATAAACAGAAGCTCAATACATGCTTGACGCGTGAGAACAAACCTCATTGGTTCTTGCTGACGCTCAAACGTGATGCGTAACACGAGAAAGAACCTCATTGGTTCTTGCAGAAGCTCAAACGTGATGCGTAACACGAGAATGAACGTCATTGGTTCTTGCTGAAGCTCAAACGTGATGCGTAACACGAGAAAGAACCTCATTGGTTCTTGCAGAAGCTCAAACGTGATGCGTAACACGAGAAAGAACCTCATTGGTTCTTGCAGAAGCTCAAACGTGATGCGTAACACGAGAATGAACGTCATTGGTTCTTGCTGAAGCTCAAACGTGATGCGTAACACGAGAATGAACCTCATTGGTTCTTGCTGAAGCTCAAACGTGATGCGTAACACGAGAAAGAACCTCATTGGTTCTTGCAGAAGCTCAAACGTGATGCGTAACACGAGAATGAACGTCATTGGTTCTTGCTGAAGCTCAAACGTGATGCGTAACACGAGAATGAACCTCATTGGTTCTTGCTGAAGCTCAAACGTGATGCGTAACACGAGAATGAACCTCATTGGTTCTTGCTGAAGCTCAAACGTGATGCGTAACACGAGAATGAACCTCATTGGTTCTTGCAGAAGCTCAATTGTGATGCGTAACACGAGAATGAACCTCATTGGTTCTTGCAGAAGCTCAATTGTGATGCGTAACACGAGAAAGAACCTCATTGGTTCTTGCAGAAGCTCAATTGTGATGCGTAACACGAGAAAGAACCTCATTGGTTCTTGCAGAAGCTCAAACGTGATGCGTAACACGAGAATGAACGTCATTGGTTCTTGCTGAAGCTCAAACGTGATGCGTAACACGAGAATGAACCTCATTGGTTCTTGCTGAAGCTCAAACGTGATGCGTAACACGAGAATGAACCTCATTGGTTCTTGCTGAAGCTCAAACGTGATGCGTAACACGAGAATGAACCTCATTGGTTCTTGCTGAAGCTCAAACGTGATGCGTAACACGAGAATGAACCTCATTGGTTCTTGCTGAAGCTCAAACGTGATGCGTAACACGAGAATGAACCTCATTGGTTCTTGCAGAAGCTCAATTGTGATGCGTAACACGAGAATGAACCTCATTGGTTCTTGCAGAAGCTCAATTGTGATGCGTAACACGAGAATGAACCTCATTGGTTCTTGCAGAAGCTCAATTGTGATGCGTAACACGAGAATGAACCTCATTGGTTCTTGCTGAAGCTCAAACGTGATGCGTAACACGAGAATGAACCTCAATTGTGATGCGTAACACGAGAATGAACCTCATTGGTTCTTGCAGAAGCTCAATTGTGATGCGTAACACGAGAATGAACCTCATTGGTTCTTGCAGAAGCTCAATTGTGATGCGTAACACGAGAATGAACCTCATTGGTTCTTGCAGAAGCTCAAACGTGATGCGTAACATGAGAATGAACCTCATTGGCTCTTGCAGAAGCTCAATTGTGATGCGTAACACGAGAATGAACCTCATTGGTTCTTGCAGAAGCTCAAACGTGATGCGTAACACAAGAATTAACCTCATTGGTTATTGCAGAAGTTCAAACGTGATGCGTAACACGAGAATGAACCTCATTGGCTCTTGCAGAAGCTCAATTGTGATGCGTAACACGAGAATGAACCTCATTGGTTCTTGCAGAAGCTCAAACGTGATGCGTAACACGAGAATGAACCTCATTGGTTATTGCAGAAGTTCAAACGTGATGCGTAACACGAGAATGAACCTCATTGGTTATTGCAGAAGCTCAATTGTGATGCGTAACACGAGAATGAACCTCATTGGTTTATGCAGAAGCTCAAATGTGATGCGTAACACGAGAATGAACCTCATTGGTTCTTGCAGAAGCTCAAATGTGATGCGTAACACGAGAATGAACCTCATTAGTTCTTGCAGAAGCTCAATTGTGATGCGTAACACGAGAATGAACCTCATTGGTTCTTGCAGAAGCTCAAACGTGATGCGTAACACGAGAATGAACCTCATTGGTTCTATAAGATGCTACCAAAAAGTGAGTGTTTCTATTACACCCCTACTACCAACTTTTGAGGAGAACGCAACATTCAAGACAACCCTGAAAAATCTATTCAAATCTACTATTAAAAAACAATGTCTGAATAGCTATTTGGCTTGGTTTGGTTAACATTAGTTTTTATCATTAAAACTTTGCAGACCTTTTACATTCACAAACATCTATGTAACACACTGAATGAAAGGTAATATCTGAAAAAGCATAATAGTGGCACTTTAAGTCAAACATTTTCATTTGCTGAATTTTCCACAAAAAGACCAAGAATTATTGTGCATGTTTGAAGCTGCTGATTGTGTTGATGCATTGGTTGTGTGTATACGTGTGTCAGGTCACCTTGGGTCTGGATGAGGTGAAGGACTTTTCCTGTGATTTGTCGGATGGCATCCTTATCAGAGACTTTGGGCTCCTCGTTCAGTCTTTCCAGCTGACTCAGCAACATCAGCACCCGGGAAGCACTGGGAATACAGGAAACCATCACAACAGGCCCAGTAAACACTGGCAAAGCTTACTATGTGTATTTTCAGGCAGTCAAAAAACTGTAAACTGCATATCATCATTGTCATAGAGCTGCTAGTGTGTGTGTGTGTGTGTGTGTGTGTGTGTGTTGGAAAGTTGGAAACAAAAACTAACCTTTTTTCTGCTGCCATTTTGGGTTTATTCATTTCTTTTCACATTCAATAAAACGTCAAACTGACTGCTGAGGGGGGGGTAGAAATGCATACAGAAAATCAAATTTAATTTATAAAGAGAATCAAGTCACACTATTGTATTAAAATCAGTCCGAGTTTGTACAGCAACATAGGCCACTTTATACAGTCTTAAATCATAAGCATTTTACTTATTCAAGGAAGGAAAAAACAAAAACATCAGCAAGAATCTTAATCAAGATCAACGGCTGTGTCTCAAAATCCTAGTGAGCAAACTACCAATACAACTAGCTAGATGAAAACACTCTTGTGCATCAGTGCCTACTGACTGAGCTGTCAAACTGGGCAACATTGTTGGGCATCATAGTCTTATCAGTCCACATAGACAACATTGTTGGGCATTAAGACCTACTGAGCTTCCTACCTAGACAGCATTACTGAGCATTACAGCGTTTCTGCCTATAAAGACTTCATTTTTAGACATCAAACCCTACAGAGCTTCCAATATATGCAGCATTTAGGGTGTCAAGGCATATTTCAAAGCATTTTTGGGCATCAAAATCTACTGAGCTTCCTAACTAGATCAAATTTTTGGGCCTTGCTGTCCAAATAGACATTTGTAAGCATCAAACTCTAGAGAGCTGCCAACATAAACAATATTTTTTGCGTCTCATAGCCTACCTGCCCACACAGACAGCATTTTTAGGACATGAAACCTACTGTGCTTTCAATCTGGACAGCCATTTTAGGGCATAATAGGCTCCCAAAAAAGCTGTCCATGTAGGGAGCACATTAGGTTTTGAGCCAAGGCCAGTAATTGTGCAAGTACAGTCCACTCCTATTTAAATTAGGCTGTCAGAGGAGGTTGGCCATTTATTACAGTCAGATTCAGATCAGCTAATGAATAATTAATTCAATGTCATTATTGATTATTAAGTTGACAAACCCCCTCCTGTATGATTGAAGTGCACTCATGATCATGTCAGATCCACCTGTCCTACAGAGAAGGCTCCAGTGTTAGCACAGATACGCTAACCGGACAGCTGATCTCTGTCACTGGCACAGAAATACAAATACATGCGAGCACCAACCTTTAAAGCATGCGAGAGCTGCGCCATCTGAACTCCTCACAGCGCGATCTCTTGGCAGCACAGACACAACACAAGCCCCCTGATGGTGTTATTATTATTGACTCTAACCCCCAACACACACTCGGAAGTGAGGGCGCGTCCAGTAACAGAGCTGGCGCAGAATAGAGGATCTGCACATCATGTGTCACATCAGAGTCTGACGCACAGATGGACTACAGATCAGCGTCCACGCGCAGCGCTGCGCAGCTTCTAGCGTGACTAACGTAACGACGGTAGACGTGAGTAAAAAACCCATTAGTCATTTATTAAATATATGACAGATATAAATATTAGTGCGTTCAAATCGATTAATCGCGTCTAACATAAAATTGTGTTTATGTGTTTGTTTGTTTATATATAATTTCTAGATCTTTATATTATTATAATTGATGATATATTTATATATTATTATATGTTTATACATACAGACATATACACACACATATATATATATATATATATATATATATATGTATATATATATGTATAATATAATATAAATATAAATATAATAATATATACATCAATCATATTACAAATGTACACGTTTTAAAAACATCTCAATACATTATTTTATTAAATTGTTTTTAATTTTGTGAGTTTGTGATTATTTATTGTTATTGTTTTTGTATTCCGTTACTTTTTTTATCATACATTTATATATTTTACTTTATATATGAAATATTTTTATACATTTGTTCGAGTTTTGCAGTTCTGTCTGATGTATAAAAAAACAGTGCAAAAAATGGTTCTCCCATACCATATCTCTACACAAGATTATATTTTATGAACTAAACAATCAACTTCAGTGCATTTTTAAATTCCTCATTCTGACTTTAACTGACCGTCCGGAACTCATTAAATATTATAATTATTATAAAGTGTAAACATTTTTAAAGCCTTTATTTATAAGTTAAACATTTTGACAAAGTAATAATATTTTTATCCAGGAAAAAATAACACGTTGTAACAAACATCTTACATATTTTACAGCTTCAAAGCTCAGAACTACGTGTCCCAGAATGCAAAGCCCAGTATGATGTCATTCACAGGCGTCCGCTGCAGCAGCGCTGTATATTTGCAACAGCACAGAAAGACTGCCTTTCTAAAGGTATTGTATTTATTTACCCTTTGAATGTCTTTTTGTTAATGAATATGTACTTAAAATGTTGTACAGTATATATTTAGCAGTAATGATATATGTTAGGGGTTAGACAGCTTAGCATTTATCGCTCTTCGCTAATGTCACCTGGCTATTTGTTCATTTGCAGTTTGACACATCGACACCGGTTCTGTATTAAAAAAAAATATTTCACCAAATATAATGTGTAATTAATATCCTATTATATCCATTAAAACGCACACTCACCTGAATTCAAAGACGATTCGTCGTCGACTAGAGTAACAACAAAGGGAGTTTACAGTGAGCATGAGTTCTTCTGCACAAGTGTCCTCATTAGTACAGTATTTAACCCTGCAAAACACTGGTGTTTGGTTGAGTGTCTGTGCCTATGGTCTGTCATGCCTGATGGTAGCTTGAAGAGACACCAAATTTGAACATATTTAGTTGTGCTCAAAAACTAACTGAACTGCCTACCGAGACAGCATTTGTGCTGCATATATTGCCTCAATGTGTCTATAGGTTGGTAACTCACAAGGTTTTAAGACATTTATTGTGCTGAACCCCAGTTATTTAAAAACACTACATTTTAATCATGCAAACTGTTGAAGTGGCCCTCACGCTCAGTCTGAAGTCTTGATATACTTCCATTGTTTACTTAATCATGTGCATTATTAATTCAATATTCTGTCTTTCCCTTATATTCCCTAATTTGTCATATTAATATGAGCATGTACAAGATACTCCTGGCAACTCTTAAAGGGATAGTTCACCCAAAAATTACATTCGTTCATCTTTCATGCTTCAAAAAGTTCATAAAGACATCTTAAACTAATCCATATGAATCAAGTGGTTTAGTCAAATTTTTTTGAAGAGAACATATTGAATTTATGCTTTTATTCACATATAAACATTCATTGTGGTAAACGGAAGCTCAAGCATGTTCGCTTGACGTGTGAGAAGAACCAATGACGTTCATTCTCATGTTACGCATCACGTTTGGTTTGTTCTCGCGTGACAAGCAGATTCGGTTGAGCTTCTGTTTATGTTCGCTGATCAATGTGAATAAAAGCCTACATTCAATCTGTTCATCATGTAAAGCGATCGTGTCTCTGCAGAACATTTGAGCTGAACCGCTCAATTTATATGGATTAGTTTTACGTCTTCTTTATGAACATTTTGAAGCGTCAAAGTGGTAGTTGCGCAGCTGTCAACGGAGGGACAGAAATCTCTCAAGATTTCATTGAAAAGATCTTCATTTGTGTTCTGAAGATGAACGATAGTCTTACTATCCCTTTAATAAAAATTGTTCTAATGCACTTCTTTTTTTTTTTTATGTTCGTAGCTGTCCCAATGGTGATGAAGTCATCGGTAGAGGAGGAAGAGGGAGGATGGGGTCTTGGGATCCCAGAGAAGATGAGAAACAATGCCGACTGGGTGGACGTCACCAAAGAATTCAAAGGAGCCTGTAAAGGTGTGTGTCTATGTGTGTGTGCACTACGTGGCAAAACAAATGGGCCAAGCCAAAAATGGCAAAATATTTAAAACAATTTTAATCACAAATCACTGGTCAGGACATTAGCAAGAATTGTACAAATACTGTAGATAAAGGAACGTAGCACTAGCAGGGAATTGCCTTCCCCAACTCTCAGACAGCTTTTTACAGGAAGAAGAGTCAGTGTTGTTCTGCTCAATGTTCATGGCTTCAAACAGAGTAGTTGAAAAATGTCTCCCAGTTTATTTGAGTTTAATGTGAGACCAAATATTAACCACAGGGTTCAAATCGGGACTCTGATCAAAGCCAAACCATGAGCCTGAACCAACTTCCCATAATCTGCCAAAAACTTCATTCCTGTCTGTGATGTGTTTCTGTGAGAGCAATGGCTTTTTTTAGTAGTGCATTTGGTACATTTAGCTCATTTCCTGACCAATAATTTGTGGTTAAGACAATTAAAAGCTTAGTATTTAGCCAGTTTGGGCTTGGTCCATCTTTTTATTTATTCATTTCTGCATAGGAGTGTATGTCTTTCATGGGCATGACAAAGCTGTGTGTTATGATTGGCTGAACTCTGCAGTAGATGTCACTGTCAATGACCACAACGGTCTTTTCTCAGAATAGCCATTTTCCACAAAGCCCTGAGAAAGACAGGGAGAAAAATATGCCTTATGTAATATTTACATTAATATTCAAACCACATTTTTCCCAAGCAAAAAATGTCCATGTATCCTGCAACTGCCAGTTATTTATAAAAGTAAAAAGTTATATTATATAGAAGTTATACACAAGGATATTGTCTCCCCCCCTGGATCCATCATCTTAAAGTGCAATGAGGCAGGGCTGCAGAAATTTTGCTGATATTTTAATTTTGACCATTTATGGTCACTAAGAGTTCTAAAATTAACTTCCTTTCCCATGCGGGCTTGACCACGTCACGATTAAGCTCCAGCACTGCGCCATAACGCCGTTTTCCCACCGCAAGCGTCAGCGGCGCGTGAGCAGCGCATTTTTTTTTCCGGCGTGCATGTTAATCAATGATTGCATTCACACCGGCAGCAGGAGCGGCGCGTCAGCAGCAGTGCTGCTGATCGTTTCGGCGTCGAGTCTATTTTTGCTGCGCTGCTCAATTAAAGTGAAAGCACACTTTTGATGGACAAAATAAATATGATTTCACACAAAAAGTGCCCAAAATGCACATAATTTGCATGTCTATTGTGTTTTAAGAAGAACTGGAGTAGGCTATGTCAGAAAAGAAAATATCAAAAATATAGACCATATTTACCCAATATTAATACATTTAATTTGTTTTTATTTCAGTTTGGGTGAAAGTAGGCTATGGTTATGATAATAAAAATAAATAAATAAAGTACACTAGCCAGAAAATATGATAAACTTTATTTTAGTTTATTATGTAGCTAATACTCGGACAGGCTCTAGCAATACCCAAATAAAACCAGAGTTTGCTGTCTTTTTCCCCCGCCGATCGAGTTTACTGTCCAGTTCAGTCTGTTTTTATACATGAAACATGAACAAGTGATTTTAAGGAAGAATTTATTTACTATACAATCACAATAAAAAATGACATAGAAAACATGCATTTCTCAAAAGAGCACTATTTACAAAGTTGTAATGAACATTTTTTTAATACTGGTTTTTAAAAATATATATATTTCATTGTTTGAAATGGTTCTTCTGTCGGCATTTAGTAGAGAAAACACGCTTTGGAGCTGCTGCTGTGACGCTGCACAAACGCTTCCAGTGTGAATACTCTCGCTGCTCACGCGCCGCTGACGCTTGCGGTGTGAAACCGGCGTTAGTCAACTCAATGCATCTGTGTTATTGTGAACAGAGATTTTTGGACCGTTCTGGTGCCATCAGTCGTGTTTTCTTGTGCTCACGTGTTGATTAATCTTGTAGTGAAATGCTGTACAGAAACCAAATTTGCTGATTAAATGAGTTTGTTTTTGCAGAACTCAAACTTGGCGAGTTGCTCCATGATAAACTGTAAGAAATTATTATTATTTTTTGGGCAAAGAAATACTTTTACATGTAATTCAACATTTGGTGCATTCGCTCGGTATACGTAACGCTCATGTTCCTGTAGGTTTGGTCTGTTTGAGGCGATGTCAGCCATCGAGATGATGGATCCGAAGATGGATGCTGGGATGATCGGAAACCAAGTCAACCGTAAAGTCCTCAACTTTGAACAAGCTGTCAAGGTAGCACTCGAAAGAGCTGGTTTCACCCCGCACCTGATATTTTATGTTATATAATGATGAACCTGAATATAGTGAGTTTAAAGGGTTAGTTCACCCAAAAGTGAAAATTCTGTCATTCCTCCCTTTTGTTCATCTTCGAAAGATTTTCTGTCCCTCCGTTGACAGCTACGCAACTACCACTTTGACACTTTAAAAAGTTCAAGATCATAAAATTAATCCTTATGAATTGAGCGGTTTAGTCAAAATTTTCTAAAGAGACACGACCATTTATATGATGAACCGATTTTATTTAGGCTTTTATTCACATTATTCACAGTACTATACTTTACTGAAAGTGTACACTCTCTTTTTGTCTCTCTCTGTGTAATTTTTTTTCTTATTCCTTCTGTCTTCCTCTTTTTCTGAAGGATGAGGCCATACGAGTGAAGGATCTGAGTATTCCTGAGCTCATCGGGATCATGGACACATGCTTTTGCTGTCTGGTCAGTATTGATATCACCAAACACAAAAATTGTGTTTCATGAAGCTGTGTATCAATTGCAAAGTAAAAAAACATTATTATAATAATAATAAAGTGTCTGTAATGAAAAAAAAAAAATTCAACAATAAATATTTTTTTATTAAAGAAATTAATAATTTTATTAAGGAAGAAAGCATTAAATTGATAAGTGATAGGAAAGACATTTATAATGTTACAAGATATTTCGATTTAAACTTTATTTTCATGGAAAAATATTATCATGGTTCCACAAAAATATTATGCAGCACAACTGTTTTCAACATTGATAATAATAAGAAATGTTTCTTCAAATCAAATCAGCATATCAGAATGATTCCTGCAGGGTCATGTGACACTGAGATGGTAGTGTATGCTATAGCAGTGGCTGGAAAAAGCTGCATTTGAGTTCACCGACTGTATTGAATATTCTGTCACTGTTGTCTGTCACTCAGATCACATGGCTGGAGGGGCATTCTCTGGCTCAGACTGTGTTTACGTGTCTATATGTTCATAACCCGGATCTTATTCAAGACCCTGCTCTTAAAGCCTTCGCTCTGGGCATCCTCAAGATCTGCGACATCGCCCGCGAGAAAGTCAACAAAGCCGCTGTGTTTGAGGAGGCAAGACACATTCAATTGTCTGAAGTGACTCTTGTTCAAATTGTGTTGTTTTATTAGAGTGCCCCATTATGCTATTTTAAATGTTTTCATATTTTGTTTTGAAGGTCTCCTACAATAGGTTTACATGCACCCAAGATAATAAAAAACATACATTTTTTAATAATATACATTGCAGCTTCACCTCTTTTCTCACAGTAGCTATGTTTCCATCCACACGTTTTTATCCGAATTAAGTGATATCCAATGAAAAATGCCTTATGGAAACAGTAAAATTCGATTGAATTTCATGAATATCGACACAAATGAAATGCGATCGATCTCATCGGATTTTATCTTGATCGATATACGGCTTATGTGATAAACACTGATAGAAACGTTATTTGCCGAATAAACAATGAATTGCATTTTGTCTAGCAAAACTTTGTTTGCAAATGTTGAATGTTGTTCGATTCAGTGCGAAAATGAATGGAAACCCCTTAAAATGTCTCAAATCAATTCGATATACCAATTTGATCACAAAACAGCATGTGACGTCATTACGCACAGGTTTTTATTCGCTTTAAAGCCGTTGGATGGAAACACACTTTCACCAGCTTTATTCGCATGTGTTGTTTTTTACCGAACTTCAGATAGATCGATTGACAAGTGGATGGAAACTTAGTTAGTGTCTGAAGCATTTCGATAAAGGATTCAGTCTCTCAGTCTAAACCCCTCCTTTCTGAGAGCCTGCTCTGCTCTGATTGGTCACTTGGCCCAGTCTGTTGTGATTGGTCAAGTCACCTTCATTTATATAGCGCTTTTACCAATATAGATTGCTTCAAAGCAGCTTTACAGTGATAATAGGAAATCAAAGTTACAGATTGTTTTGACTTTACAGCAGCTCTAGATTAAAGTTATTGTCCAGCTAAAGAGTTTTGATTGATTCACTTCCGTTGCAAAGATCATTAGTTATTAACTTACACGACACCGTTCTAACAGAAAACCCTTAACGCGCCGGCCGACAGCTTACAGCACGTGTCGGAAACCAAACTCTCATTACCATATCTGAATTTCAGCTCCAGATCTTCCTCAGCGCTTGATACACTGATACGAACAGTAACAATGGCGTCGGTTATTCCGCATCAATTCGAGTCCTCATCCTCATCCTTTGGTAGAGCATTCAAAAGATTTTTTTAGTGCAGAAAACAGCGTCTTCTCAACATGAATAACACAAACCTAACTCTTCTAGGCCTCAGCCACAACTACAGTGTTTGAGGGTCAAAGTAGACGTTGTTCGCGGGCAGCCAATGAAGACCGTAGGCTTTACATTTGTTACAAACTTGCATATGTTTCAGGCGAAAGTGAGATTGGAATTACTAATGACTTGTTCAGTATCGATTCTTTCTTTTGGGGGACAATAACTTTATTTATCGTGCACTTTGATCTTTAAAACTCTGCAGACCTTTTACACTCACAAACAGAAATATTACACACTGCATGAAAGGTAATGTATGAAAAAGCATAATGGGGCACTTTAAGTAAAAAATGTCTGGTGTGATTACCGACGATATGTAGATTATTTATAAATGAACCCATTGGAAGACCATTGGAAATATTTACTGTGTGGCCATTAGTCACCATTTATTTCTATTGTACTTTTTATTGTCATTAAATTTTGCTGTTGGTTTATTCAGCGAATATGATTTTTTCTGTTTTCCAATCGCAGGAAGATTTTCAGGCCATGACTTACGGCTTTAAAATGGCAAATAACGTAACAGATCTGAGAGTGACAGGTGAGTGTAAAGACCGATCTTGATTGTGATTTTATATTTTGTGTAAATAAAATAATTTTAGTATTTACTTTTAATTTGATTTATTTTTCACTGGTTCACCAATTTTGACAAAAAGTGACATCAGCGCATTAGAATGATTTCTGATGGATCCTGTGACACTGAAGGCTGCAGTAATGGAAAGTAGTTTTAATGAACTATATTTTAAAAGACTGTATATTAGAATACAAAAGTTATTTTAAATTGTAATAATATTTCACAATATTACTGTGTTTACTGTATTTTTGATCAAATAAATGCAGCCTTGGTGAGCAATAGAAACTATAATAATAATTTGTATCGATCCCAAACTTTTGAAAGATGGTGTACAACAAACAAAAAGTAAAGCATCTAGATGAATTACAGTAACACGATTTTAAGGGTATATGATCTTAATTATCATTAAAATAATGCAGCGGCTTCGTCTTCCTTATGCACAATGTAAATTAGACTACATGTTTTTGTAAGATTTGTTGTTCAGTCTTTTCATTTTGCCATTTAAAATGTCTATAGGAATGCTAAAAGATGTTGAGGATGAACTTCAGAGGAAAGTGAAGGTATGGTGACTCCATCTAAGACTTTTCACGATACTTCTTAGCCTTTCCTTTTTTTTTTCTTGACTTGTTAAATATTTGTTTCTTCCTTTTTCTTTTTACAGAGTACACGCAGTCGACAGGGTGAACAAAGAGATCCTGAGGTGGAACTGGATGTAAGTACATAATCATGTGTGGATGCTTTGGGTGAAATGGCCGTGTATTATACGCCAGACAACAGCACTGTACAGAAATACTGAGTTTTGATTCTTCTCTTTTGCCTTCAGCATCAGCAATGCTTGGCTCTGTTCAGCCGTGTTAAATTCACTCGCCTGCTGCTTAGCGCGCTCATCTCCTTCACTAAAAAAGAGGTATGACACTATTAAATTCACTCAAGCATATTGCTTCACAAAAAGATTCCCCAGTTCGTTGTCTGATCTTTGATTGGTTGATTGGACATTTAAGATGAGTGCTGTCAGCGAAGCACAGAAGCTGATGACTCAGGCTGCTGACTTACTGCCCGCGATACACTCCTCTATACAGTATGGCATACAGTCACAGAATGACACAACCAAAGGAGGTAACAGTCTAAAAACAATTAAAAATGTTATGTTGAATTAAAAATCTTGGTGTTTTCCTTGTGGAGCTTTCTAATTCCACAAATGTACACACCATGCTTTTTCCAGATCACCCAATCATGATGGGTTTCGAGCCGCTGGTTAACCAGCGCCTGCTCCCGCCCACTTTCCCGCGCTACGCCAAGATCATTAAGAGAGAAGAGATGGTCAACTACTTCAGCAAACTCATTGAGCGCATTAAAAACGTCTGTGAGGTCATCAACATAACCAACCTGCACAGCATCTTGGTAAATAACTCCGTATTAACACATGCATTCTGTGGTAGTATTGCAGAGAAATGTAACTAATCCTGCCGAGTGTTTGCGGTTTCAGGATTTCTTCTGTGAATTCAGTGAGCAGTCTCCATGTGTGATGTCTAGATCTCTGCTACAGGTAAGACCAACTTCCTCTGACAGAAATCTCTTCTCTTTACATCTCAAAGATCTGGAATGTATAGATTATTCATTTCTTAATCTTTAATGAGTGTTAAAGATATTTTACTGGACTGTTTTAAATCTAAATAGACAACGTTTTTATTCAGACATATGTTCAACTGATGTAATTAAAGAAGTATCATCTGAATTTGTTTTGCATTCATCTTAAATTCAGCATAAAATGGAAGTTCAGATCGTCCTTTCTGACGCATATCCGAGTGAAGCGGCTTCTTGAATGAGGAAAGATTGTAGGGCGGGACTCAATTTTGTCCTTGGGGAGTTGATTGGATGGTTGTGGTTTGCTATCGCTGTGATCTCATTAGTGACAGGTTGCCCAACTGCCAGAGGGAGGGGGAGTTATTTTAATGAAAGATTATGAGGGCACATCAATTATTTAAAAAATAATGATGTGTACGGATCAATAATTTATAAAAGAAAACACTGCAGCATTACATAAAACAAAACAGTTGTCGTCGATTTTGACTTCATGGTGACTTTAAATGTCTTGTATAGCCTTTTTTTAATTGTATGACTTATTCACTCTTTTTCTCAACATGAACATTGCCTTGCTGTGGCTTTAAAAAATAAAAAATAAAGTTCTCTGGTCAAGAAATGCATTTTTTAATGCTTAATTATAAAGGAATAACACATTCAACACATAACTATATCACATATAAAACTGGTCTCGGATAAATTGTTACACATAGTGACAGAATGATATGATGGTTGGTGTTGGCATGTAGATAGTCTGAACACTCACCTGATGTGTGTGTGTGTGTGTGTGTGTGTGTGTGTGTGTGTGTGTGTGTGTGTGTGTGTGTGTGTGTGTGTGTGTGTGTGTGTGTGTGTGTGTGTGTGTGTGTGTGTGTGTGTGTGTGTGTGTGTGTGTGTGTGTGTGTGTGTGTGTGTGTGTGTGTGTGTGTGTGTGTGTGTGTGTGTGTGTGTGTGTGTGTGTGTGTGTGTGTGTGTGTGTGTGTGTGTGTGTGTGTGTGTGTGTGTGTGTTTGATGCAGACCACATTTCTGATTGACAATAGGAAGGTGTTTGGGACTCATCTGATGCAGGATATGATTAAAGATGCATTGCGCTATTTTGTCAGCCCACCTGTCCTCTCCACAAAGTGAGTGATTATTTATTTACACTGTTATTTACTCTTTAATTAATTTGTTGCTTATAAATTACATGAAGTTTCTGCATTTTGTTTTTTAATTTACAATGTGTCCTGAGATACATTAAGGGGCATGTCTCCTTTAAGATTTTAAGAAGTAAATACCCACTGCTAACATTTTTTGTTCAAGTTTTTACTATTACAGCCGCAGAGATTAACTAATGTTATTCTTAGTCTCGTGATTCTGTTTTAGTATTTCTCCTGCCTTTCCTTACCTTGCTAAAATTCACATTTCATGACTCTTGAGATGACATTATATATTCCCTCACTGTTTTAACGCTGTTTTCACAGATGCAGTTTGAACAATAGCCACCAGGCTAAAGATTACATTGACTCCTTTGTCACACACTGCGCACGGGTTAGTTATTCATTTTGTTTGATGTGTTAGTGTAACAGGTGAAATAATGTTTTTGATTAGATGAGTGTTATCTTGTGTCACAGCCATTCTGCAGCCTTATCCAGATTCACGGACACAACAGAGCACGCCAGCGAGACAAACTGGGCCACATACTGGAGGAGTTCGCCACCCTTCAAGACGAGGTGCGGAGATGACAAATTAAAAATTTAACATTATACTTTCTTAAAGGGATAGTTACCCAAAAATGAAAATTCTGTCATCATTTACTCACTCTTAAGTTGTTCCAAACCTGTAGGAATTTCTTAAGATACTATGAAGTCAATGGGGCCCATCAACTGTTTGGTTACCCTTATTCTCCAAAATATCTTCTGCAGGAGAAAAGACATTCATACAGGTTTAAAAACAGGTTTTGAGTAAATTATTGATGAATTTTCCTTTTTGAGTGAACTATCCTTTTAATAAGCGTTTCTGATCTTATTCCAATTCATAGGTGTTTATTACAAAGAGCTAAAAGGGTTTAACGGATTAGATTTATTGCTTTTGTTCCTCTTTTTAAGCTTCTGCTAAATGCATAAATGTAAGGGTTAGTTCACCCAAAAATTTAAGTTCTGTCATAATTGACTCACTATGTCGTTCCAAATGTCGTTAAGATATTTTAAATCTTTATTGCCCATCCTTTGAAAGTCCACTTAAACAAAATGTTCATGCTTCTGACCGTGTGCTGCCGTCATGTCAGCTGTAGTAAAGCATCATTGAGTGTGTTTGTTGGTGTTTAGGCTGAGAAGGTGGACGCTGCTCTTCACGGTCTTCTGATGAAGCTGGAGCCTCAAAGGCAGCATTTAGCTTGTCTGGGCACCTGGATCCTCTATCATAACCTGCGCATCATGATCCAGTACCTGCTCAGCGGCTTCGAGCTGGAGCTCTACAGCATGCATGAGTATTATTACATCTACTGGTACGACAGCTAAACAAACATGCTTTTAATACTATAGACAGATCAGAATGCACAGCACACACAAAACATACTATTTTTTTTATTAGCATCTCCTTTTTTTTTATCAGCATATTTTTTATTAGCATATCAGATATCCATCAGAAAATATTTGAAGTTTAATTATTTCTACCTTTTTTTAAATTAGATAATTATCTAGCACTAATTTAAAGGGACAGTGACCATTGAGCAATTGTGCTGAAGATTTAAAGGGCACCTTTTATGCAAAATTTCGAACATAAATGTGTGTTGACAGTGTGTGTACACAACCACCATATAATCTCTAAATTTGCATGTGCAAGAGAAGATTTGCAAAGGTGTAAATCACCTTTCAAGTGTAAGAAACAAAGATTACTGTTATTTGTAAGTGTAACACATGTATTGTGAAACTGCAGCTTCATGCTTACGCAAAATTAAATATGATCTGTATTCCTCTGACTTCCATTTTTCTGCGCTTACGCTTTTGTCACGTTTTTTTCCCCGCACAAATACGGCCAAAAGCATTGCAAGCCTGTGAACAGCTGGAGTCAGGAACTGCAGAACAGATTGATCGTGTAAAATCAACCTTTGTGTAAAAAAATAAACTGTTGTAAATGTCTAAATGACTTGTTGCGTACATAAGGCAAAAAAGTTCCGAAATAACCCGATTCTAACAGTTGCGTCTTTCTTTTACCTGCGCCTACAGTTTTGGCACGATTCTCTCACTCATTGAGTTTTGCAAGCGTGAAGAGGAAGGCGGGTCCACCTTCTTCATGTAGCCTATCAGATGAGCTTCTCGCTGACTCTCGTTTTACTCGTATCTGATTGGTTCAATAAACCAATCAGATCCAGGTCCAGTCGCCAGAACACATCTTTACCTTCATTTAACTCAGCATCGTTCTCGTTGTACCTTAATCGAAATTGTACCTTAATGCACACATACATTTTAAATAAATAAATAAACCATGATTGCTTAAGCTGTTCACCATTAGGCTGACTATATGAGTTAATACTGAATTTCGAGCTGGTGTTATTGCTAAATAGGAACATTTAAAATAGCATAGTAGCACTTAATGCATAATAACACTTAATGCATAATAAAAAGCCATCAGCCACAGTTTTAATATTGGTGCATCCCTGAAAGTTTCCCTAAATGAAGTCCAAAGTGCTAGCACGTTAATGTCGGATTTAGTATTACTCATGTGAAGAAGTTAGCCAATCATTACAGAGGTAATTTGCATATAGTCTTAAAGGGACAGTAGCAAAACAGCCTGTTAAATTCTGATTCAGATAAAGATTAAAAAAGTATTGATATATCTTTCTCCATGTATGTTCAGGTATCTGTCGGAGTTCCTGTATGCGTGGCTCATGTCCACGTTGAGTCGAGCGGACAGCTCTCAGATGGCAGAGGAGAGGATCCTGGAGGAGCAGCTGAAAGTACGAAGCAGCAAGAAGAGCAAGAAGAAGAAGAAAGGTTCTCACAGCCCGACGTTCTTTCAACAGTTTCAGTTGCTATGTAGGATTGCGATGTTTGGGTCTGACTCGCTCATTGTGTTTCCATTGTCTCCTCAGCTCGTCCTCTGAGTAAAGAGATCACCATGAGCCAAGCTTACCAGAACATGTGTGCTGGCATGTACAAGGTAATGCCTCCTGATACACTCAAACACACTGGAGTACTCAAAGCTGCCAATGTAACATACAGTATTTCAGAGTGGCAGAGAATTTTCAGATGGAAATAAATCATGATAATCAGTATTTTATTGGTGGATCAGAGACAAATAAGAGTGCATGATAAAGGAGGAGAAATTGAGGGGCTGTTTACACGACACCGTTTTCAACTAAGAAAGGAAATTTTTATGCTTTTTGGCCGTTCATTTACACGACAATGGCGATTTGGTGGCCTTTCGACTTTTGAAAACAGGTTTTGAAACAAGTTTTTGAAAACGATGCCATTATCATCTCAGTGTAAACTGCAAAAAATCTGTGAAAACGGTGACGACATGCACATGCGTATTACGTGTTCAGTTTATAGGCATGCGCGTTTGAATGTGTAGATGCGCAGGCACGCGTAGTCTTTCTTTACAAAGTGACATTGCCAACTACTTGCGAGGGGTGATGGGGGTGTGTGGCAAGCAGGGTGGGGTAGAGAGCCGTGAGAACAGAGTCATTTATTTAAATCACAATTTTGACTTTGTTCCAAATGAAAATGAATTTTAATGTTGAAATGAAATACATGCTCATCATAGAAGGAAGGAAGGAATTCAAGTCAGTGTATTTTTGTGAATTGTATTCTTGAATAAACTAAAAGTCTTTATTTCTACAGACCATGATAGCGTTGGATATGGACAGAAAGGTGCGCAAACCTCAGTTTGAACTGGACAGCGAGCAGGTTCGCTACGAGCATCGATTCGCCCCTTTCAACAGTGTCGTCACACCGCCGCCAGTGCACTACATCCAGTTTAAGGTAGCTCTGCTTTACTCACTTCAAGGTCATGTTCACTGCAACTATCCTGTGCAAAGATTACAGTAAAGTGTGTGCGTGTGTGTAAATGTAGGAAATGTCAGATTTGAAGAAGTACAATCCTCCTCCTCGCTCAGCGGATCTCTATATGGCAGCCAGTAAACATTTCCAGCAGGCCAAACTTATACTGGAAAACGTCACCAGCCCTGATGCAGAGGTACCTTTCAAACAGTCTTATATTGCTCTGTGACCCAGTCCAGTCTTATTAACACAAATATATGTGGAATTGGTTTTTGGTTTTCGAATTTAATATTTATTTTAAAATGTCATTTATTTCTGTGAAGCTGAATTTTCAGCGTCATTACTCCAGTCTTCAGTGTCACATGACCCTTCAGAAATCAGTATAATATGATGATTTGCTGCACAAGAAACATTTCTTCTTATTATCAATGTTGAAAACAGATACTTTTTGTCTAAACCGTGATCCTTTTTTTCAGGATTGTTTTTAATTGTTAGAAAGTTAAAAAGAACAGCATTCATAAGAAGTTTTTCACAACAATGTAAAAGTCTTTACTGTAATTTATGATCAGTTTAATGGATCCTTGCTGAATAAAAGTTATTATCAAAAAAAATCTTACGGACCTCGCATTTTTTAATGTTAGTGTATATATCACAGTGTAGCTATTTTTGGAGGATATTCAGCCTACATAACTTTGTAGTATTGTCTTCTTTAAAATAATATATTTACTTTTTTTTTCTTTTTTTTATTACTCATTTTCTTTTTGGAAACAAAAATATCATTATTTTTAACAAATGATTAAAAACTTCGCACTGGTCAACTGGAAACATTTTCCCGTTCTTGAAACCCGTTCCTAACTCATATTGAAAAAGCTAAAATACAGTAAACTAATTGTGTTCCTGTATCAACAACCTTTCCTCCTACCGCTGTGTTAAATGTGACCGTAACAGCTGGCAATATCTGCATCTGAGCCCTGTTTGTTTGTTTGTTTGTTTGTTTGTTTGTTTGTTTGTTTGATTGATTTGAAAAATGTAAATAAATAAAATATTTAAAAAAAAAACCCAAATGATTATATACAATGGAGACTGTGAAGTCATGCAGTGTTACATTGAAGTATTACATTATTAGTTATATATTGTGTAAAGAAGTGACTGATATACTGCTTTTTGTTGTAGGTTAACCGCATCCTTAAAGTGGCCAAACCCAATATTGTTGTAATGAAACTGCTGGCTGGAGGACACAAGAAGGAAACTAAGGTACAACATGTTCATATGAATATTCTGTGTTCAGTACAACTTAAGCATTATGGACCGTCTCTGTTACCAAGGACAAAACATTTTAACTCGTATCTCAGTTTGTAAAAATAATATTGTGTTTTTAGTAATGCACTGAATGAGACCTCTATTGGGAGAGAGTCTGCAACAAAATAAATGTTACAATAGACATTTATTTGACAGTTAGATCCAATATTTCAACTCCTGCCTTGACCATGTAACTTAAAATCAGAAGTTCATCTGCCTAGAGCAGGGATGAGCAAACTCGGGCCTAGGGCTGTCACTTTTGTGAAAAAATCCTTTTCGATTTTCGAGACATAAGTGTTCATTGAATCGATTGTAAAATCGATTTTCCATGTCTAAAGACGTTTCCATTTTCAACGCCAAATATAGGCCAATCCACGGACAACTAACAGGCATTAGGACGAACGTAAAGAGGGCGCTTGAGTTGCACAATATTTCTGATGATTTATTGGCATGAAATTTTGTGTACAATTACAAACAGGAGTGTAACATTCTCGAAAAGCAGAGTGGACTGCCATAACATCAATGAAAAACATTACTGCAGGCTTTAACATGGCTGTTTTCACGATTAGAAATGTCAAACAAATTTCACCTACGTAGCCTGTAGCCCGAGTCTGTAAGCTATCTGTAGCCTATGCTTGAAATTTTCTAAATACTGGCTGTTTATCAGAACCTGCAGTTGCTGTGTGATGCGCGTTCGCTGCGGGCGTATCGTGACGAGCTGGACGCGCTCTGAGAGAAAGCGCCTTTCAGACAGGGCACGACATTCGCGGCGCTATGAGACCCATTAATTTCAATGGCTTGCGAGACATTCTGTTTTGTGAAAGCAGCTCTTTTGTTTTTACCTCCAAAACACACCAACAATTGGTCAGATCTATGCCATTGGACTGTGCGGTTCAATGGCTGAGCCATTCAATAGGCTACAGATAGCGCGAGACGTTTTGTTGCTGGGTCGACCAAGCGGTGCGCACGCCGCGGTCAAAGTTCAATCGCGCAAATCGCGTTGTATCTGAAGCGCAACGCTGAATCCAGCGGCCAGCGCCGCGCATTCTGCGTCCTGAAAGCCGTTAAAATTCACTTTCCCTATATTCCCTATATTCATTTTCGAAACTTGTGTTGGTTGGTCCGATCGATTGTGCAATCGATTTTCGAACAAAAAGTGACAGCCCTACCGGGCCTGGAGGGCCACTATCCTGCAGAGTTTAGCTCAAACCCTGATCAAACTCCTGCCTGTAGTATTTGATCAATCTTGAAGACATTGATTAGCTGGTTCAGGTGTGTCTGATCAGGGTTAGAGCTAAACTCTGCAGGACAGTGGCCCTCCAGGACCGAGTTTGCCCATCCCTGGCCTAGCTTAGGCGCTTTCGCACCAGGTAGTCCTATGCCACGTATGTAATTGCCCATCAAACACTGATAAAGCCTGGTTCGTTGGGTTGGATTGCTAACCAAACCTAAACAAACTGAACAAGGGGAGAAAACGCACCAGGTTCTGAAACGAGCTCTCTAAACAAGGCTGGTGTGAAATCACAGTAAATGCTTAAATTAGTTTAAAAATTAAGTAAATTGGTTTAAAATATGTGCTGAACATTTTTGCTATGAATCTCAGAATGTTTTGCCCCATAAACTCATTTTTATTACAAACTGGAAATGAGTACAAATTATGTCTTGTGGTAACAGACAACAAGTCAAAGATGCTCTTTATAAAGCCTAACTTGAATTCTTTCCTAAAACACATTTTGCATTTAGATGAAATGAGATGCTTGAAATTCATTGCATCCATGTGTTTCCTCTTTGCAGGCTCTTCCTGAATTTGACTTCTCGGCACACAAATACTTCCCCGTAGTCAAGATCATTTGAGATCAGCCATGTTTCCAGAAACTCTTCTCCTTTACATGAACTGTCATCACAGTCGCAGAATAAGTTAATATTCATAACTGTAATTGTACAGTTAATACACATGGACGCACAGTGGTTTAGTTTGAACAGTTTTCAAATCATGTTTTGTTTTTTTGGTTTGGTTGTATTAAATTGGAGGGAAAAAAAAGCCTTTCTGGGATATTCCTTTGCAGCATGCTATGCTGTGGGTGGGTTTTTTTCTGCAGTACACAGTATGGGTTCTCTTCTACAAAAGATAAGAAACACAGAAAAAAGGTTTAAGTCTCTTAGTGGTGGACTGGCTCCCTGTAAGTATTCACATGGTACAACTAATACTACTTACTATTCTGTAATTTTTCATTGGCAATCATTTTACTGTATGCGATTTACATGTTTATGCCCAAAATGCTTAATTAATATTCAAAGTAGTTGACTATCAATCTCCTCTTTGCAGTGTGCGTTACTGTATATGTTTAATTAAATATTTAATATCGTTACATTTGATTTATTTAAGGCCTGTACATTTATTCGTTCAAATATTTTAAAAGAACGATCGCTAGCACACAAATAATCCAGTCAAATTCATTCAAAATTTTAAACTCAACGGGTATGAAATAAACACTGTTAATGAGAAGACGGGCACAACTGCTGCATGTTCGTTTAATCCAATTGACAGCCATAAAATGTAGTAGTAATGTGCGTTCTCATGTAAGTGTGCCGAATGCTGTGACCTATGGCAAGCCGTTTTAACTTTTATTCATTTCCAGGATATGAATTCTTGATATCAAGAATTACGTTTTTGATATCAACAATTACATTTTTGATATCAACAATTACATTTTTGATATCAAGAATTACGTTTTTTTAAATCAACAATTACGTTTTTGATATCAACAATTACGTTTTTGATATCAACAATTACGTTTTTATATCAACTATTATGGCAAGCCGTTTTAACATTTAATCATTTCAACCTACTAGTATCTAATTTCATGATACTAGGCTAGTACTTATTTTTTAGATACTAGTATCTATTCCATTAAAGACCCACTCCGATGAAAATCATGTTTTTCTAGGTGTTAACATATTCTTGTGGCATTTTTCTGATGTTAGAGGACATATCTTGAGAAAAATAAGCTCAAAGTTGTATTTCTGAGTATTTCTACATTCAAATGTCTGTGAATCAGTTGCAGACGCTAAAATGCCGTTTAAAATAGACTGGAGTTCGTAGTAACTCCACTGGGCGGGGCCACTAGCTCATACTCAAATTGGAACACATACTGTAACAAATAAGTCACTTTTCACCGTCTATCAATCGTCAAAACTAAAGTTTGGAGAACATCACAGACTAATCCCGTCAGTATTACATCATTACATAATGAGAGAGGGCAGCCAGCCTCCTCCAGCCAAGCAACAGGCGACATTCGTGCATGTGAAATTCCGCGCTCGTTCAGGTAAGTAAGACTTGCACACGCCGGGTGGCGACGAGTTTCGCCTGACGCAGTCGTTTGTCCCCTCGTGTGTCAAGCCCATCACTCGTGAGAGAGTCCGTCAGTTTTTCAGATAGAGCGGTGACATTAGCATCATAATAATACCAAAATTCCAAGCAATCCACTGATACTAAATATGTCCTTATTGATCACTGTGGGAGGTATGAAATATCGAGGCGAAGTCAAGCTGTTATTTACCGCGACGTCTCGGAGTGAAATAATGATCGGTGATAACTTTGATTAACTTCGGATAATAATAATTAACGTGTATATAATACTGGAATGCTTCTCCGTGCCAACGGCTCCGCCCACAACGCAGAGGCGAATTGCTAATGAGCTACTGCCGCTCTGCTGAAGCGAAGTCCCAGAAAACAGCACAGGTTTTGAGATTTTGGCTAAAAATGGCATAATCATAATTTAAAGACCACTGGGAATGTTTAAAAATAGCTTTAAAATATGATCGGAGTGGGACTAAGTACTAGTACTTATTCATTAGATACTTATGGCAATCCCTTTTAACATTTAAAGGAACACTCCGACTTTTTGGGACTTTAGCCTATTCACCTTATCCCCCAGAGTTAGATAAGTCCATACATACCTTTTTCATCTCCGTGCGTGCTATAAGTCTGTTTGACGCACCCACCGCTAGCCTAGCTTAGCACAAAGACTGGATGTAAATGGTTGCAGCTAGCATACTAATCCAAATAAGTGACAAAATAACGCAAACATTTTCCTATTTACATGTTGTGATTTGTATAGTCACAGAGTGTACAAAAAACAAAGTCACATGAGACACAGACATATTTTAACCGTATAAATACTGGGAACTATATTCTCTGAAGGCAAAGCACTGCTACTTGGGCGGAGTGATAACCGCAGCACCTGAGACGCGCCGTTGTTTCTCCTGTCAACAAAACCAACGTGATGTCTCAGGTGCTTTGACTATACAAATCACAACATGTAAATAGGAAAATGTTTGCGTTATTTTGTCACTTATTTGGATTAGTATGCTAGCTGCAACCATTTACATCCAGTCTTTGTGCTAAGCTAGGCTAGCGGTGGGTGCGTCAAACAGACTTATAGCACGCACGGAGATGATAAAGGTATGTATGGACTTATCTAACTCTGGGGGATAAGTTGAATAGGCTAAAGTCCCAAAAAGTTGGAATGTTCCTTTAAAGCAGCACTAGGTAACTTTTCAACCTTAATAATATATTTCCAAGTCTCTTGTGATGGTACATCGACTTGCAATAGGTTGAATGACACGTCTGCCATAGCCTTACGGGGTCTGTAGCGTTTTTAATCGTACTTTTAAACTTCGGGTTTCGGGTAGTAACCGGCGAACAAAGAGAACTACAAAATTCGACTGCTTTACGGCATATACGTCACTTCCCACCACCACCCCCCACTTCCTTAAAATCGGACGTGCGAGCCAAACTAGCGTTTGTTTGCCAAATGTCATGGCCGAAGCAGCACAGAAAAGCAAGAAAGCAAAGGTTTTGTCGGAGGAAAGCAAAAAGAGGAAACGAGAAAGTGATCGCATTAAAGGCAGAACGAGGATCAACATTGGGCCAGCGTTTTCTCGCTGTCGTGAGCTGAAGGAGGAGGAGGGGTGCCCGATGCCACCCGTCCCGGTTTTCCAGGGATTGTTCTCTTTTTTTGAGCGACAGTCCCGGAAAATTTATATTCTTTCCCGGGACACGAATTGTTTTTTTGAGAAAATGTACTTCTAAAGTAGAATTTCCTGGTTTCAAATTAAACCATTTCCGTCTACTGTTACCGTGTTTTCTTCATAGTTGTGTACAGTACATCCAATCCTGTGTCCGTAAACGGGTAAAAACCATGGTAAAAACGGGTAAAACAGTGGATTGGCCAATGCCAGGCGTTTACTTTTATTTGATTGGAAGCTCAACTTATCGCCTAGCAACTGCCTGTGCTGTTGGTTGGTCGGTCGCGCGTGCGCATCAACACACATCCAAGATGATACAGTGTGAGTTTAGTTGCTAGCTAGCTTTTTAAAAACTGTCTATTTACATCTATTGTGTGAAATGGGGGGAGAGACGGACGAGGAGGATAACAACAAAATCGGATGAGCCACCAGTGTCAAAGAAAACACTATTTACAACCTACAACTCAGACTCAGACCCCAAAAAATAATAATAATCTGAGTGTCCCGGTTTTTCACAAATCAAAGGTGGCAAACCCTATGTCCGACCGATGCGGACTTTCAAATATCAAATGAAAGCCTATGTCTAAATGGCGTGTACAAGTTTGGTAGGGGCTACATTCTTACAAGTAAATATATAAGATGTACAAAATCATATTTTAGGATACCTAACATGTCTGTGATATTTGTTTATTTGTCTTGCCTCAAGCTATAATGCAAATCGATTTGTAAAATTTGCAGATTCATCTATGGTAGCTTGATATTATAATATTGACGATATATGGTTATTATCTACCACTCAAACATTGCATTGAAGTATCATATAGATTCAGTAAAACGGTAACCAATAGACTAGGCTACTATAATGACGCTGGCTTGTAAACGTGAGCATGGCGATCATTTGTCGTTTGAAAAAAAATAAAACCCATGAAATTATATTCATATGACATGCTGAAATATATGCCACTGTACCTGGGATGAAGACATTTCACACGCGACGCAAGCAGAACACCTGCAATGTGAACTCCTCCTACAGTGTTCAGGGTTATCGTGGTTGTCAACAAATGCACGTGCATGTATGACAGAGTTTACGAGTTTACGAAACGGTTAGTTTGACTATCCGGAATTAATATTGTAGTTATCAACAACATCTTTCTGACTAGTCGTAATTACATTTTGGATAGTTGGAATTGTCATTCAAGATGTATGTAACGTAATTGTTACTAGTCGAAACGACAGATAGAGATATCTGTAATTCAGTTTTGGACTAGGCAAAACTGAATTACAGATATCTGCAATGACGTCATTGAAACCGACATTCAACTCGTCACACATCTAGTAGCTAATGAATAAGTACTAGTATTTAATAAATAAGAACTAGTATCTAATGAATGAGTACTAGTATCTAATAAATAAGAACTAGTATCTAATGAATAAGTACTAGTATCTTTAAAAAGGTACTAGTACCTAACGAATAGGTACTAGTATCTAAAAGAATAGGCACTAGTACCTAATGAATAAGTACTAGTACTTAATGGAATAGATACTAGTATCTAAAAAAATAAGTACTAGTAGCATGAAAATAGAGACTAGTCGGTTGAAATGATTAAATGTTAAAACGGCTTGCCATACAACAATTACATTTTTGATATCGGTAATTGTATTTTCTCTAGTGAAATGTCACCATAGGCTGCCATTCAAAATCAATTGTTGATATCAAGAATTGATTTCTTACTAGTTGAAATTCCAATTTCACATATCAGAAATACAATTCTTACTAGTAAAAACCTTTATTTTGATATCAAGAATTCAGTTGAAATGTCTATTCTTGATATCAACAATTGAATTACTATTAGTAACAATGTTCATTTTTGATATCAATAATTCTATTTTCACTAGTAACAATATAATTATTGATATCTAATTATATTTCTACTAGTAAGAAATAAATTATTGAAATCAAAAATTGATTTTGAATGGCAGCCTATGGTGACATTTCACTAGTGAAAATATAATTAGTATTAAATTGTTGATATCAAGAATTAAATTGTTGATATCAAAAATATAATTCTTGATATCAAGAATTCATGTCTTGGAAATTAATAAAAGTTAAAACGGCTTGCCATAGTGACCGGAAACTCCCGAGTTGTAACTAAGTTTAACGTGGTAGGTGGTGCAAAGTTTAACGTGGTAGTGGTGCAAAGTTTAACGTGGTAGTGGTGCAAAGTTTAACATGGTAGTGGTGCAGGTATTAGCTACGCTTTTAGTTTCTCTTTCTATAATACAGTCAGACAAAGACGGAGAGATTCTGACAAAAACAATCTGAGACATATGTGAATAAGGTAAGTAGCCTACCCAGCAAGCAATAGCCGTCATTTCACCGTCTCGGTTAAATATAGACCCGATATAGTCCGGCTATGTGTAACCCACTTCTAGACAAAATAACATTGAATCTGGTTACATGTCATTTTTTTCCAAAATAACTTGCGATATGTATGATATTCCATCATGTAGGCTAAGCAAAGTCAACTGTGATTTACAAGGTGTTTGGTTTCATTTCTTTGACATGTTCTATATGTAGGCTCTGCGTAGACACGATCTAGCTCGTAGTCAGACCGGCTATTTGTAGCCCACCCACTTATAGTCAAAATGAATTAATTGTAGGTTTTTTGTCCAGGCAACGCATTAGACGTTGGTTGATATCCCATGTTCGCATTGGTAATAATATATACAAGGGGGAGGCCAAGATGGCGGCGGTGTAGGTGGTAGTGTATTTTTGCTCTTCAGGGAAACGAAGGTGAAGTGGTGATATAACCTATTAATTGAACTGGTGATAACGTGAAAAATTAAGTGAAAAAAAGTTATATGAGTCTGTTTTGACTTCTTTATGCATGGGAAAAAGAGGCAAGAAGAAAGTGAAACAAGTTTGGCTTGACACCATGTCTTCCAACGCATCTGACGCAGTTGATCAGTTTGAGAATTCAGCATTGAGTGGTGCTGGTTTTAAAACTACAGAAAGATACCGAATCGCAGTGGTTTGACACATGTCCAAATTTTGAGAATGAGGTTGTTGTTGCATCCCTCTCGGATACTCCTCAGAAACCAGCTGCAAAAAAAACTAAACGTGCAGAATCTAGTGGAAACGGAAATGAGGATGTCTTGGCGGCTATTCGTCAGCTTGATTCAAAATTAGAAAAAGCTCTCCAGAAGATTTCAGCCGTTGAAACTACCACAGAGGCAATTTCCAAACAAGTCAAAAGTCTAACATCGACAGTGCAACAGCTTGTTTTGGATGTTGGCGTGCATAAAGAGGCTCTCAATCATCTGGAATCTGAGGTCCATGATCTGAGACAGGAAAACAAATCGCTGAAAGCAAGTGTACAGGAGTGCAGACGTTACAGTTGGCGATGGTTTCTAAAGTTGCACGGCGTTGCGGAAAAAGACAACGAGGATGTCCGAAGTGTGGTTCTCAACATCTTAGGGAAGATTGCACCTGGAGTCGGAGACGGGCTCCAGGACAGTGTCGATATCGTTCATCGTCTGGGTCCGAAGCGGGCGGATGGAAAGACCAGATCGATCATAATTCTCTTCTCACAGCGCCGCATTCGTGACATCATTTGGAGTGCTGCTAAAGGTTGCAAGTTTCTAATTAATAATAAACTGCGTCTCTCGGAGCCTCTGTCTCCTGAAGATAGAGCAGCGCGGGACAAGCTGTGGCCTTGGGAGGAGGGCAAGAAGGCAACCTTTCGCAACTCATTTGCTTTGATTGATGGGAAACAAATCTTCTATTCTGATGTCATGTAAGATAAGCTGCTGCTTGCTCTTGTAACTTTTCTCATGCAAAAGTCGAAAAGGTGAATCTGGACTAACATTATAAACTCTTAAATTGTAAACAAATGAAGGTAACTATATTTGTTCTTCTTTACATATTGCTACCTCACTGTTAATCTCCTTAGTTGTTTATCACCTCGACAACGATGTGCTTATGGGTTATTATCCACCTCTCCCTTTACATTTAGGTAGTTTAGTCTAAAGTCTAAAGTAAGTAATCTTTTTGTTATTTTTCTCAATTTGTTTGGGGTTCTTGTTATGGAGTATACGTTTAACTCCTTGTCGGTTGTTACTTTAGGTTTGCGGGACAATCTGAAAAGAAAAGCAATTTTTTTGTTTTGTAAAAGAAGTGCAGCTGATCTTATTTTTCTTCAAGAAATTCATTCAGGGGGAAACGGATGTTAAATTTTGGAGGACGCAATGGGGAAACTCAATTTTCTTTAGCCATGGCAGCAACCACTCGGCTGGGACTGCTATAATGTTACATCGGTTTAAAGGGACTGTATTAGAAACTTACGTTCGGATGAAGGCAGATGGGTTTGTGCTGTAATAAAACAAGATAACGCCACTTTTATAGCTTGTTGTGTATATGGATACAACTCGCGTGCATCCAATAGAGTAATGTTCTCTCATCTAGTGGATAAGCTTAAAGGAGAACTCCGGTCAATTTTAACATTGAGCTCAATTTTTAGTAAATTTGGAGTGCTGTCAATACAGAGAACAACGACAAAAATCGGTGTTGCCTACACCGTGTTATCCTCTTTTTAAAATTTACACCCTATTGACTTGAATGGGGCAAGTTTTAAACTTAACCAGTTCTTAGTCTTATCATCCTTGATGTGTCATTACAAGTGCCCAGCCATGTTGAGTGATTCCTTAAGAGTGAACACGAGTGAATCTGACTGCAGTAGATGTGAAAGATATGAATAAAAATGATGTTATATCAGCCAGCGCAAATACCTGTATTTAGTTCCTGTTTTCGGTAGAAGTCCAAAGTAGTCGATTGTCGAGTTCACGCGCGTGATCATAGCAACTAAACCTATGCGCGTGAACTCGACAATCGACTACTTTGGACTTCGACCGAAAACAGGAACTAAATACAGGTATTTGCGCTGGCTGATATAACATCATTTTTATTCATATCTTTCACATCTACTGCAGTCAGATTCACTCGTGAAGGAATCACTCAACATGGCTGGGCACTTGTATGACACATCAAATATGTTAAGAGGATAAAAGCAGGTTTAAAACTTGCCCCATTCAAGTCAATAGGGTGCACATTTTAAAAATAGGATAACACGGTGTAGGCAACACCGATTTTTGTCGTTGTTCTCTGTATTGACAGCACTCCAAATTTACTAAAAATTGAGCTCAATGTTAAAATTGACCGGAGTTCTCCTTTAAAAGGTTACACACAAAATATAATAATGCTTATTTTATTTTGGGTGGAGATTTTAACGAATGTATGGACGATCACCTGGATAGATACCCCCCTAGACTTGATAGCAGGATGAATAATGATCTAATTTTTTCCCTTTGCTCCGATCTCTCCCTTACTGATGCATGGCGTTTCTTTAATCCTTCTACCAAAGATTTTACCTGGTCCAATAGAAGCTTGTCTCTTAGATCTAGGATTGACTTTTTTTCTAATTTCATCTTGTATCCTTAACTATGTAAAAGATGCTTCTCACGTCACTGCCCCCTTATCAGATCATAAATTAATTGCAATAAAATTGAGTGACGTCAGTGATAACCCGAGAATGAGGGGCTATTGGAAACTTAATAATGCCTTGTTAAAAGACAAAAAAATTTAATGATATATATCATAAATCTTACCAAAGAATTATTTACCGGATTAACCAGAGATTATAAAACAAATTGGGAGTTTTTTTAATATAAGGCTAGATATATTGCAGTTAAAAGAAGCAAGGAACTTAAAGATATTAAACATAAAACTTATTCTGAGTTGATTAATAGACTTAATGTATTACTAGCTAAAGATAAGATTACAGAAGAAGAAAATTTGGAAATAAAAAAATTTAATCTGGAATTTGACAGAGCTTACTTGGAGTTGGCCAAATGTGCATATATAAGGTCTCGGGCAAAATGGCTTGAGGAGGGGGAGAAGAATTCTAGCTATTTTTTTTTCCCTGGAAAAGAGAAACGGTCAGAGGAAAGCTCTTTCAGCACTTAACATCGATGGAGTTACCTCTAAAGACCCAAAAGAAATATCAGAATTTGTTACCAATTTTTATTGCAATCTTTATACCTCTAAATTTAACTATGACTTATGTGAAAAAATTATTGATATAATTAAACACCGTATTACCATTATTAATCGTGAATATAGTCAAATTTGTGATGCTGATTTGTCAATAGATGAAATTAAGCAAGCTCTCCATTCAATGAAAAAAGGTAAATCCCCTGGTATTGACGGGCTTTCAGTGGAATTCTATCTCCACTTTTGGGAGCTTATTAAATTGCCTTTATTTCATATGTATAAGGAATGCATTAGTCAGGGAGAGATGACCACTACTATGAAACAGGGAGTTATATCGCTTATACCCAAGTCAAGCAAGGACCCTTTATTGATTGACAACTGGCGGCCTATTACTTTGTTAACATTAGATTATAAAATATTAGCCTCTGTTTATTCTAAAAGATTAAGTACTGGTCTAGATCACATTATTTCAGAATCTCAGTCGGGATTCATGAAAGGCCGTCACATATCTAATAATATAAGGTTAGTATTAGATGTGCTGGATTATTCTAATCTAATTAATTCAGATGGTCTCATACTCTTTCTTGATTTTCACAAAGCTTTTGATTCTGTAGAACACAAATTTCTTTTCCGCACTCTAGAATTGTTTGAATTTGGTAAATCATTCATTGATATTGTAACCATGTTTTATAGAGATATCAACAGCTCAGTGATCGTCAACTTTGACACGTCCAAAAGGTTTGACATCCATCGTGGTGTCAGACAGGGCTGTCCAATCTCCCCCGTTTTTATTTCTTTTAGCCACAGAATTACTTTGTCTAAGAATTAACCAAAAGGAGAGTTTGGTAGGAATTTCTATATTTGAAAGGGAGTTTAAAATTGCACAGCTAGCCGACGGACACCACACTATTTTTGGAGGATAAAAAACAGTTACCTAATGCTCTGGAATTGGTGGATCAATTCTCATATGCCTCGGGTCTAAAACTCAATATTTCGAAATGTGAAATTATCTCAATTCATGATACAGATGAGACATCATTGGAAGGTATCCCAGTTAAAAGCAGTGTAAAATATCTAGGTATTTATATCACTAAAAATCCAGTTACCAGACATAATTTAAACTTTGCTGATAAAATGATAAAAACTAAAAACATCTTCAACATCTGGCTTCAGAGAGATCTTTCATTATACGGTAGAGTTCTTTTATCTAAGGTGGAAGGGCTCTCTCGCTTTGTATACCCTGCTCTCTCTCTGTTTATCAATGATAAAGCTATAAAGGATATTAACAAAATATTTTTGTATTTCATTTGGAAAAATAGGCCTCACAAATTAAAAAAAGAAGTACTCTCTAATTCCAGAGGTGAAGGTGGCCTTGACTTTTTGGATTTTGCTGATACTATAAACACCTTTAAAGTAAACTGGCTGAAAAGATGTCTTGTGAACCCAGTGTCCTTATGGTTTTTCATTCCTAATAATATCTTCAACAAACTTGGTGGCCTGTCCTTCCTATTAAAGTGTAACTTTTTGCCTGGCAAGTTACCCATTTCCTTATCAAACTTTCATCAACAATGCCTTCTATCGTGGAAATTATGTTTTGTCCATAGCTTTTCTCCCCACAAAGTTCTCCTTTGGAACAACGCGGATATAACCATCAGGAAAAAGTATCTCTTTTTTCCTAGATGGTTCAACAATAACTTTAATTGCATTCTATCTGTCTTTGATGATTTTGGTCATATTCTAACTTACAAGCAATTTTTGAATTTCCATAATTTTCCTGTTCCACCAAAAGAATATAATACATTGATAAAAGCTATCCCAGCTGGCTTAATCCAGTTAATTAAAAATCATCTTAACTTCAGTAAAGTTAACAGTGTTTATCCAGCCTTACGCTTGGGCGGTATTGACTTTTTGGATCGTAAATGCAACAACAGACATATTGCACAATTTTTCAAATGAAGAGAAAGATTACTCCAAGGGGTAAATTCTATTGGGGATCCCTTGTAACAAACGTAAATTGGAAAAAGGCCTGGCTTTTGCCTTCTAAATTTTGTGTATCCAACAAAGTTAAGGAAATTCATTATAAAATCCTTCATAAAATCTATCCTGTTAACTTATCCATCTCTAAATATTTTGATATTGATGAAACTTGCTCTTTTTGTGGTTTTGTTGAAGAAACAGCCGCCCATTTATTTTGTAATTGTAATGTAACCAATAGATTTTGGGTTGAATTAAGCTCTTTTCTTTTTAGCCCTACAAATGTGACCCACACCTTCACTCTCAAAGAGGTTATCTTTTATTATGAAAACCCAAAGTTGCAGTCCCTTGAATATATTGTTAATTTCTTTATTTTGTATGCAAAATTCTTCATCCACAAGCAAAAATGGCTCAAGTCTCCTTTAAGCTTTCCTCTTTTTCTTGCTGAACTTAACTCTTTTATTTCATCCCTTAAACTTATAAATAACAAAAAAGTGCAAAATTTTTGATGCATTATGATGATTTATTCAAAGATATGATTTAACATTATTATTGTTATGCTTTTCTTTTCTTTTTTTGTGTGTATGTATATTTACATAATTTGATGTATGCAAATCCAGGATATTCATGTTTTCTGTAGTGTATCATTGTTTGTTCATTGTAAATGATACATCCTTGCTAAACATCCCTGAGCTTGTTGTTATGTATAAGTTTGCAATAAAAAATAATAATAATATATACAAGGTGCAAGTGTCATTGCATGACATGGTCGATCTGTAGTCATGATAAATTAAATGAGATGATATTCTTTTATTTGTTCTAAATCTTATTTTACTTTACACAATTGACCGTTCGCAAAACCCCGCCCTCGAACGGTTCTCGTCCAATCCTAGCTCAGCAACTGTAACTAAGGAGAAGGACCTCCGTCAAACATTCCGATTTCAGCAAGATAGTGAAACGATGCGCCTATGGCAGTGAGGTCTGCACAGGCTTAAAACTTGCTGTATTTTATGATTGCTTGCAACTAATAAAAAAAATAGGCTACATGTACAAACACCGTTTCACTACGGCACTGCGGCCCCTTATCAGTCAGCAAACAAGAGGAAAAAAAGAGAAAAAGCACGGACTTACTAATTACGAAACTTTGATGTGGTTGAACAGGTGGGCCTCCGAGATGACTAATTGATGATTAAACATGAATGTATTCATTATTATATTAATTTCCTGGAATAAACACTTTTATTGAATCATAATAAATAGTAGTGTTATTATTGTTATTATTAATATTATTATTATTTAGTAGTATTTTTATTATTATTATTATCTAAAATGAATAGCCTGTAACATGGGGTTGTTTGACCCAGCACTGATTAAAAAACAACCCAGCAAATGGGTTAATGTATAAAACCCAACCTGCTGGGTCAAAATAACCCAGCATGTGTTCTGTCCAATATTTACCCAGCGCTGGGTTGCCAAATAACCCAAATTGGGTTGTTTTTAACCCAGCATTTTTTAGAGTGTACACAGTCACAAATTCCTCTGGAACTCAAACATTAAACTTCAAAACAAAGTTCGCGCAGTTGCACAACTATTTACACACACATGTCCTTCTCAGTCGGCTACGAGTTATAAATGAAGAGAACAGCATCGAGAGTTGATGGTTTCAGCGTCCTCTGATTGCAGTGTTGTGACTGAATAGCGCGCGCGGGAGCACATGCGCAAAACAGTTTTGTAAAATTATATATGATCAAATAAAAATGATTGATATATAATTTTACAAAACTGTTTTGTGCGCAGAATAGCGCTCCCGTGCGCTATTCTGTCTATACTTTCTGTCGTGCCCTGGAGGATATATCTGCTGCATTACTCCAAAACCAATCACTTAATGTGTGGAGCTCAACCCAGCCATGGCTATATGGTTCTCAATTGTTTGACGGGCGTAGTAACAATAACTAAGGGGCGTGGCTTTTGCGAACGGTAAATTAGTTTGAGTATAAATTGGATTGGTTCCGCCCGTGCACGCGTAGGCATAACTCGGGTTATGTGTTATTATAACACATAACACGTTTATTATAAACATGTTATTTATAACATGTT